>JAHKKF010528901.1:0-14018 GCA_019740295.1 Labeo calbasu
TAGTGGTCGTCATTTACTCCCGACATCTGAGCCGCTGAAGATGCAGTGGATTACGTTTGTTTGTGAAGGGAATGCGCCTCCTGATCTACATATATCCGTCTATGTTCACGCGAATCATTCGTGATCCAGCTTCACTTACAGCACAAGTGAGTATAAGGGTTTTTTATGAATCTTTGCAATCGCCTTTCCTTATAACGTGGTAGTTAGGAAGTTTAGCGGCTAAACGCGGCTAAATTCGGCTAAATGCGGCTAATGTAAACAACACCGTCTTTCCACAGAGTGAAGAGAGGGGCGGGGCGAGCAGGGCTCATTTGCATATAAAGGAACAACCCCTTAGAATGAGATGATTTTTGCTGAGCTGATTTTGACAAGGTAAAAAGGGTGTTGTTTTACACAACCATTGAGAATTTTTAATCAAAATATATTAGAGACTTTTCCAATAGTTTGAGTGATGATAGTAATTAAGTTTAGTTTAGATTAATGTATTATTGGCTGCTACTGCTAAAAGTTGCTAATGCTAATAAGCAAAGAGAAAACTACAGTAGCCTATTGACAGATGAAACTGGCCTGCAATTGAAGTCCTGAACAAGGCAGTATTTCACCTCTCTGATTCTTCCTGGCGCTTGATTACTCTGATAGAAACCTAGACGCAGAGACGCATTTCCAGTACAGACTAACAGATTCATGATTTGTTATGGAATGATGATCCACAAAATGCACGTTAAAACTAAAGTAACGAGCCTGGTTTGCTCCTACCACCACTTGCTCTTACAAGTCTGCATCTCCTCCAAAATCTTACAGTCTGTAAATGAGCAGTACCATCACAGAGGTACAAAATCACTTTCCACAACATTTTAGTTCACCGTTCCTTGCTGGTAAAGACCTGCGCGGGACAGGTTTTTCAGTCCCGCTCCCACAAAAATATCTATTATTTTCTCCCGCTCCCGCCCGCAGTATTCAAGTTTTGTCCTGCTCCCGCCCGCAAAAGCCAGCAGGTAAACATGTAAGTAGTTTTATTTTCACCGCTTCTTCCCGCTACTCTGTTATTTGTTTCACTTGCTTCCCTTTTGAATATAAATAAAAAAGAAACGGAAAACAAATATGTTTAGTTTAATTTGAGTTTAATTAAATGGAATGATGCACGTGGACACGAACGAGGAGCTTTTCAGAACATAGAAATACAGTCAGAACAGTTAGAAATAGGGTAATAATTTTGCAATGAAACAAAATAATAATAAATGTTGATTTCTCAAGTGGTCAAACAGAAAAGCATTTGGCCTAATACTGCTTCAGAACGTGCCTTAGCCTTTTTTGCCTTCAACAATGTACAAACATTGAACATAAGTTATCCTTTTTTCTCAATAAATAAAAATAGGCCAATTTTCAATATTTAGCTAAATAAATAAAAATAAACTGAATTAACTAAAAAAAAAACGTAGGCCTACTTAATGTGTCCATGCAGGAATAGCATGTCCTTCACCGATGAGGGCTTCAGATTAATGCGTCTCTGCTCTAGTTTTGTATGTTCCTTTCTTTAATAATGAACTACTATCTGTAACACTAAGCGCTCCACCTGTGTCATGCTCTTCAGAGATTTTGCCTCGGTGTGGGCCTATAGCCTATAGTTCCGCGCATGAACCACTTAAGAATTAGCTTCCGACCTTGCACCTGCTCCGCGGGAGTGCAGGTCTCTACTTGCTGGTGGAACGATCTTCCTAGACCCATCAGGAACACTGAAACCCTGACTATTCAAGAGTGCTGACAACTCGCTTAATGGCATCCTGCTGAATCTCACTGTTTCTTATATCCCTCCCTGTTCTAGCTTGTATTATTTTAACTGACTGACACTTTGTATGACTAGCACTTCTCATGTTATTCCATTTAAGTCGCTTTGGGTAAAAGCGTCTGTTAATGTACATGTGGAAAATCAGAGTGCAGTAGTAATCTAATAATGCTTTAGTTTGTACTTCAGGTAGGTTCTCAAAGACTGTAGTGCAATCATATGCAATGATGTCAAAGTACAAGTACAGAGAGTGAGGATTATTTCTAAGCGCCGGACAAGAGAGTTTCAACAATCACACTCATCATTTAGTTACAGCTGACACACGACTAACCACTTTTATTCACAGTATAATCCCACATTTCCGTCTTCCGCAGAGGCGGTTCAGTGTTCAGCTCAGGAACTCTACTGGAGCTTTGATCACAACAAACAAATCATGACACAGCGGAGACACACCAAAATGAGACGACTGACATGAACAGACACATTTTACAGCGGTGTGCATTTTAAAAAGCAAAAAGAAAGAGGAAAACATCCCTGATTATCATGGCTGGAATGGACTTTGGGCTGTGAAACAGTGAAATTACAGGATACACATCCATAATTACTCAAACTCACTGACTTAACATATACACACACACACACTGTAATGTCACATTATGAAAAGAGAGAGTCAGCGAACAGATACAGCAGATATAATTCACATGACAACACACACAACAGCACAAGACAGCTCCTGTTGGTCTCCACAGGGTGGTTGGTTGTTTTGCAAGAGGTTCTTCTCTGTTGAGTGTCTCTATGTCTGGACAAAACACACTGACACATTGCTTATCTTTAATCATATTACAGGCTTATGTGACCATCTATAAAATCACGTCTGATTATTAGAGAGTTTGGCTTGGGAAAAATCACCACGTCTGTTCACACGTTACTCAGAACAGCCTGACCCGCAGACCGGCTCTACGGACGCCGATGCGATCGTGCCATGCTGACGGCAGGTTAACGCTCATCCCATTCGTGGACATCTACGTCCCGAGCAGCACAGCACTTTTTAAGGACGCCTTTGGAGAAAAACACTAACTGTCCACGTCTGCAGTATGTTATCCTTTGACAGAATTGTATTTTACATTACTCACACACAAAGAGATCCATTTATATGTTGACTGTCCATTTCTCAGAGAGTCTGTCAAGTTCAGAGTCATGAGGGCTTGTGATCAATTCAGTCAGAATAATCTTGAGAACATAACTATGAAAAACGCTGCCATAAAAACAAGTGTTTACATGAAATATGATCCAAATCAGAGGAACACATCAGAGACTGCAGTAACGCTTTCAGATCTTCTGGTCGACTGCAGACGATTTATTGTTGAGTGTCATCTGAGATTTCACAATGTTCGATTTGCACACGTCGGTCCGGTTCAGATTGGGTCTGAGAGAGATGGGTAAATCACCTGTCAGGCCAGCTGTCGCTTTGGGTTTTAAGGGATTAGTTCAGCCAACAATGGAAACCAACATTATTTATTGTCGTGTCATTTCAGTCCTGTATGACGGCTTTCTTTCTTTCCTTTCCAGAGAGCACCATTAAAAGTAACCTGTACAACCAGTGCACTAGTCAGAGTCCTGTGTGAGAAACACAGCCATTAAAAGCCATTACTGACTGATCACATTCCCTTTTGCCAGCTTACCATCCTTTTAACTCTTTCCCCAGCATTCACAGAATCTCTTGGCTTTCCATGCTTTCACTGTTATACGGTAGGGGGCGCTATTAGATTTATACCCCTCTCTCCAAACGCGCTCTCTGCACTCGCTAACAAAGCATTTCAAGTCACTGTTGGTTGTTTAACTGTGTGATGGATTGGAGAAGCCTCGAATGGGCTCATTTATTTAAAAACGGGCTGTCAACTGTGATAAAACTTCCCGGTGTTATGACGCTGTTCATTCGATCCCGGTCTCATGAAAATTTGTATAAATAGTACGCCGAATAAAAACAAAAACTCCCGAATCCTGCCCATCTCAGGGCATATACACGCCAAAGACATTTTTTGCGTATCAATGCCACACAATTTTTGTTTTTTATTTGCCGTACTATTTATACGCACTTTTCATGAGATTGGGTTGGTTCATTCATACAGATATGTATTCAAGTTTTAATCTGCTGAATAAATAAAACATTTCAAGTCTCTCACTTGTGAGCAACTGCTGTCAGTCCCAAACAGTAACCGTAAATGCGCATTTCTATTGATTGTATTGTACCACTGCCCTGTAATTCCTTTCTTTCTTGTTTTCTTTTTCTTTCTTTTTTATTAAAAATTTATTATTTTTCTCATTTCTTATTTTTTCCTATTTTCTTTTTCTTTCACTATTAATTATTTATTGTTATTATTATTTCTTTCTTTTTCTCTCTTTTCTTATTATTTTTCTTTTATTTTCTTTCTTTCTTTGTTATTTTTTGAAATGTATTAATTATGAGAAAACATTTGAATAAAATCGTAAAAGATTAATAGCAGACATTTCTGTTATTTATTGACAGTTTAACTAAAGAATTCATCAACTGATAATAAAATAATAAATAGATTAATTGAAAAATAATCGATAGATTAATCAACTAATCGAAAAAAATAATCGACAGATTAGTCGACAGTAAAAATAATCATAAGCTGCAGCTCTAACTAAATGCAATTTTGTTCGTGTTTGAGTATGAGGCTCTGTTCTTTCTTTTGACATACTGAATGTTCAGATATTCATACAATTAAATATTTTGGGGCCGTGAAAATAATCAAAAATGCTGCGGTGACTAGCAACTTGGCTAAAAAGAGTTAAATGAGTCACACTGGGTTGTGACAAGGGAACGACTGTTTGCTGCAATAGAGAGAGTTTTTTCAGTGAATAACTACTTAAAGTTCACTTTGCTCTTTTACAAAACTATTATTTGACTGTAGAAAACTAAGTAAAAGTGATATTCACTGGTGTGATGTTCACTGAGTGGCAGTATGAATCACCGCCCACCTTCCTAGCTTTGACCACTTTTATGTTTCATGAAGAAAAAAAGAATACAGGGTTGAAACGACATGAGTAAATAATGACAGTTTGCATTTTTTTGGTAAAATTCTTCTGTCAGTAAGTGACAGTCCAACTAAATGTTGAAAGCCATGGAAGAGGCATCCAGTTCTAGACCTGTGAAATGATCTGCATGTTGAAACTGGGCGATCGGGTCTGTTTTCCAGGTGAAAGCATCTCCGTCTCCTCCGGCAGACGCTGCTCCTGCAGGCTGAGGATGGAGTATCTGCGAGCCTCGGCGCCGGAGCTCAGTTCCGCCTCGATCAGCCCCACGTCGGCCACGGGTGGCCTGCAGTCCAGGGTGGTGCAGGAGGTGCTGGAGGTCCTGCCGAGGGGAACCGGACACTGCTGGGACGTCCTGTAAGCGGCCGCGCGTTTCTCGCTGGACACGCGGCTCTTCTTAGAGCCGCTCCCGCGGCCGGCCGCACGCGCCGCTGCGCTCCCGCGCAAACCGCTGGGCTGGCTGCTGTTGGACGCGCCGGACGAGAAGCCCTCGTCGGGATCGTTCAGGGCGAAGGACTCTTCCTCTCCGCTCAGCCGGTCTGCATCTAGCAGAGAGAAACCATGAAGGACAGAATAAATTCAACAGAAAAAGATCGAGATGAAATCCCAAATCACACTCAATCAGAGATCGTATGGCTTTCTGAAGCTCCCTTTTCTCCATATGTTAAAAGAAACTATGACGCACTTGAAAATATGATCCGATTTGTGAGTTTGCATGATTTCACGGACAAGGAGGCACTTGCACGTTCAATATTGAGTAATCCGATCACATTTTCAGCAAGCAATTAGAGTGTGGTACGCTCATCTCCATCGACCCTGTTTAAATAGAACTCAAAAAATACAAGTACGCAACAACGGTCTGATACAATTAACGAGATACTGAAGACGATAGACTCGATCGATTTAACTATCAGCAAATCTGCATGTCCTCATTCATCACCGTTGCAATTTAACGAGTTACATAGAATAAAAACATTCTAAAATGATTTATGCTTCTTCTGAGAAAAATCAAGCATTTGAGCAAGATGTTCTGTTGAACCCTGTCAGGCTGTGATCACTACTTACACACAACAGTTTGATCAGAAAACTGCTACAAACTGAACTAATTGATGCCACAATTTAATCAGTTAATTCGTCAAATGAACAAAACAAATGAACAGAACATCAAGAAATCCATGTGCCGATAAACACGCTGAGCTTTCATACACACAATCACAAACAGAGTTCGTTGAAGCGTTGTTCAGGCATTTGAGTTGCTGAAGGGAGGATGGAGGACATGCACGTGTGACGGCACTCGCAAACATGCGTCCTCATTACGCTCACAAACTACGCTCACTTCCTCATCAGCAAACTGCCATCCTAAATTTGCACTCCAACCACAGAGGCACGATGTGTGCGTTGGTTTTCACTTTTTAAAGCATGTTTGACACATTCAAGTACAAATATCACACAGGTGACGAATCCTGCTGTGGGTTTGTGGGAAGACACCTGCGTGGTGCTTCTGTATTGTGGTGTACTGTGTTTCACATGTGTCACCAAATTGAGCACATGACGTATTAGAGAAACCCTTACCACTGATGTTTTCTTTAGTAGACCACATGAATGTCTGTGATTTCAATGACTCAGAATGTCATTCTTAAAGCTGAAATCATGTATTATGGTCCAGTTCCTAACGGTGTTTGATTTTTCACCAAAGCCAGTTTTGACCAACACTAAATGTGTTTGATCTAAATGTGTTTCTGTTACTCTAGTGGTGAAGAGTGGTAAAGGAAGTGTTTTAAAGGAAATGAAAATTCTTAGTATTCATTTTTTAGTCTTGCTTAATTCCTGTTTTATGCCTGTTTTACACTGAGTGTCCTGTGCATGTGTATTAGAGTGGCCCTTATTTTTTTTATTTTTTTGGAAATGTTTGTTTCTCCACTTGAACTATGTAATGTATGCAAAATTTCATCCAGATCATTGGTCATTTAGGGTGTGCTCAAAGTATGTATTTTTTTTTAAATCAACAGGTACTTCAAGACCTGACTGTTTGTGAGAAAGCCCTAACCACGCCCCCGTGTGGCACGTAGCGTACGCAGCTCAGTTAGGAGCGGGCATTTTGACTCGACAGCAGCAGGGTACAAATCAGTCTGGCTGGACTGTTTAATCAACTTTGTATATGAAGAGTTCAGATGCAAAACCAGCTAAAAGCCATCTCGGTCAAAAATGAGATAATGATAGTGAGTGAATGCTCCTGACACATAGTATACGTCAAATACTTTTACTTCAAACTCGCTAAATTCCAGCCTCAGCTCAATCAGAAGTGCCAGTACTTACATAGAAACCTACACAAAGTAGCCAGAAAGAAATGCTCATTTAAAAAAAAAAAAAAAAAAAACGTCAGATGGATTTAGCGTTTTTTTTTCCCAGTGCGTAAATGGAAAAGGAAAGGTCCTTGAGCTGGGACTCGAACTCGGGACAACTGAAGCGCAATGGCGCTACATGTCAGTGCGCTGCCCACAAGGCTATAGACCCCAATGTAATTTCACATTTTAAGACAAACATCTCGGTTCTGCGTTCTCGTTTTTAACCTAATTCACTGTGTACTAAAATTTTTGTATAATTACTAGTTTAATGCTGTTATGGTCATTAAAACAGAATTTCACCTTTGTTGAGCACACCCTAAACACAGTCCGATCTCAGCGAAATTAGGTTTGTTTCCATTTCTTATAAAGGAGAGTTGACTGGGAGGGTGGGAGCAAAAAATTTTCAAAAATAAGGGCCACCCTAATGCGTATACTTAGATGAAAGATAAAAAGGCTGTGTTCAAACATTAGGGAAATAAAACAAGTGTGTTTGAACATAAGAGGCCAAGGCCATGCACATCTGTAATGTCTGAAGTGACTCCCGGTGTCTTGCAGAAGCATCAAACAATCGACACAAACGTGAGAAGTGCTGAGACCATGACAGATCTTCTTGGATGGGACGCCACTGGAGTCCACCAGAGGCACCTTAAGACTGCAAAATATAGTTTTCCAGGACACAGAATAATCAGGCACATTGAGCATGCTCAGTCCGTGAAGAACGATCAGTGCTGAGAGGAAATGAGAAGCGGAGGGATGAAACGGGTGTCCATGCAGGTGAACCAGACGGGCCGTGAGAACCTTGACTGTCGAAAAGCCTCTTACAAACACTGAGTGAAATGCTCCTAATGCAATCAATGAACATAAAGAAATATGTTTCCAGGCATATTTTTACCAAGTACTATTGCAAAATTTGAGAATAAAATAGTTAATAGCCAAACAACAACACATCTCACACACCCATAATAAATGTGTAACTCAGCTGTGCCTTAATGGCACCAGTATCTGCTATGTTTTTTTTATAGTTTTTTGTTTGTTTGTTTGATTGATTGTTTTTTAGCATATTTAGAAGCTTATTTTACAGATTTTTTTTTTTTTCATGCAAATGAAGTAATACAATTACTAATTAAAGCGTTTCATGGCCTGGGCCGTGAACGTTCCTCATGACACAAGCCTGAAGTGACTGAAGCCGATTCCATTCAGAATATGGAAACCTCCATTTCTCTGGTTACTGATTATGTTTACCACTATCTAGTTTAGCTTACGTATAAACAGCCGTTTGTTTATTAGTTCACTGTTAGTGCTTGCTGTTCCCATATTATCATCTTGTGTGTTACAATACCTGTCAAAATACTCTGAATTAATGTAAGTACAATCAGTTATGTCTTAATGGATTGTGAACAGAGAGGATAAGATATCTAATGTCAAAACAGATCTGGACATCAATGTGAACGAGCTGCTCTAGACTGTCCACCTCTGTTTGCTGTAAGAGCAACTGCAGCAGTTTTTAACCCTGAATGTGCGAGGCTTCCAGTGTCATCCAGTTCCAGCCATTTCAGCTGTTATGGTGCTTGACGTTGTAAACTGGTTTTTTCTATCATATTATTGTAGTCTATTATTGCAATCACAAACACACTGGTGTGTAACGCAAAGGCACTGAAGCACTTTGTTTATTGATTGTAATGTTTTTATTACTGACTACTGCATGTTTTGAGTCTATATTTATTAGTTGAAAATTACTTGCACTGTTAAGGATAAAAAAAGTTAAAGTATAATTAAATACTTTTAAAGTTAGCAAACTTCAAAAATAAATTTTCAAAAGACTTTTTTTGCGTACTGATAAAAATAATTAAAGGCGTACTCTTTGAATCATTATTTCGACAGGTCTTTAATAATGTCTCATTAACTTAATTACTACGGAAATGAATTCAAGGCTATTCCATGTCTGTATGAAAGGGACTACTTAGTAGTGACTGAGAAACCATTTCACAAGCGTGTATAAGATGAGCTGAAGTTTCAGCTACAGTAGTGGAAATTTACGTTCAGTAATGTAAGTCAACAGGAGCAGTTTTTGTAAGAAGCTTTTCAACAATGTGAATGAATGATTTTCGCTCGTGTTTATGTCCGTGCACAGGAGGATTCTCTGCGCGGCCTAGCGCTTCACTTATGTGTATCCTACCAGGTCAGCATGACTCTCAGGGGTTTTGGGGGAGGTACATTCCAGGAAAGCTGAGGTGCCCTAAAGGAAGTAAGGCCATCAGGTGAGTCTAAGGGGAAAAGCCCGCCTCCATGATCTGACTCCACCCCCCCGCCTACCCTCATGTGTGACTGTGAGAGAGCCCCTCCCTCCTGGCTCATGATTGGCCGCTGGGTCCTGTGGGGCGTGTCGGCCGGGGCGGACGGTGAGGCTGAATTCGGCATCGCTTGAGAAGTCAAAACAATCTGGGATGTAACACAACAGGGGAAATGTGCTTCTTAGTGTCACGGTGAACAGCATGAGCAGACTGCAGCGCTTTCCCGCAGTGCGCTGTGAACCAGCCAAAACACAAAGACAGTGAAAGAACAGACACAAGTACATCACTGGCACATGCTCCGTCACACACGACAACACTTTCACATGTAATCTGGACAGATGATGGGAGCTTAGATGATCTATCAGATGATATGCTAGAACATACTTTGAGCTTTTTAATTGGGCCATCTGACTTCATCTGACTTTTTCTGCTTGACAGTAAAACCTTCAAACCAAAAGCTTTTTATTCTATTTCGATGCTGCGTCAGGGGGGGTAAAGACGGGCGTGGTGGCTGCAGTTTCATGCCTCAGAGAGCTGCTTCTTATAAAAACCATTTCGCTAGTTCGCCTGGCCATCCAGTCCTGATGGTTCGCGGTAAACAAATTTGGCTTGCTGTCCTCAATGGAGGCTCGAACCCAAGGCTCGACTTGAGCTCCGAGGTTAACCCCCCATTGTGGTACTACCTAAAGCGAGAATAACAGAAATAGGAGAGCAGATGGGGAGGTTGTAGGATGCTGGAAAAATTGATGTTGGGACGGTGTAATGAGTGCTGCTTATATGGGCTCGTAATGATGATTGATCCTAAACCTACGTTTGGAACTTCATCCAAATGTGGAATAATGTCCTGAAAGAGCACATACTGAACTCAAAAGTTCCCCCTGGTCCAAAAAGATGAGTGCCGTCTATCGACAATCTACTGGCGGTTTCTGCTAAGGCATGGATCGCTAATACTATTGCTCAAATTTTTTATTGTCAGATCACTAACTTTAATAAACATTGGAATGTGTCTGACTCCATGCATCTTGCTCATTTGACATGAAGAGGGCATTTACATTTACAGTGCTGTGAAACGTACACCGCATGAAAAGTCATTTTTAATAATATTAGGTATTGATCTTGTATTGGCATGGAGTGTAAGGATTTGAGCTTTAGTGGAAATAGTTCCACATCACAATTACAGACAAAAACAATCTGACTCGAATAACACAGAAACCTTTGTGCTTTTTAAAATGTTGTTGAAGACACCAAGTGATCAAGGTAGGCTGGAAAAAGTAAGTGAACCTCTGTGTTAGGGGCAGGAGTGGCCAAATGGTTAGAGAGTTGGATTTGTAACCCAAAGGTCACAGGTTCAAGTCTTGGTACCGTCAGGGATTGTCGGTGGGGGGAGTGAATGACCAGCGCTCTCTTCCACCCTCAATACCACAACTAAGGTGAGACCCTTGAGATGGCTGCCCACTGCTCTGGGTGTGTGTTCGTGGTGTGTGTGTGTGTGTTTGTTCACTACTCACTGCTGTGTGTTCACTTGGATGGGTGAAATTCAGAGCACATATTCAGAGTATGGAACATCATACATGTCACGTCCTTTCCTTTGTATTCCTGTCCTTATGACTTCTCTAAACCGTCACCCTACAACAGGGATGGGCAAACTCAGTCCTGCAGAGTTCAGCTCCAACCCTAATCAAACACACCTAAACAAGCTAATCAACGTCTTCAGGATTACTAGAAGACCAAAGGCAAGTAAGTTTTATCAGGGTTGGAGATAAACTCAGCAGGACTGAGTTTGCCATACCCCTGCCCTACAACTTTTCCAAAAACTTACTGGAATCAACAAAGGAGATGAGATGGGAAGCATGGGTCGCACAGGTGCCCTGGCATTTGAATAAACGCACGCAAAGCTTTGTTTACTGACAAATCTGATCTTCCCAACAAAGGTTGGTTATTGAGAGCCACACCTTGATCCCTTTTACAGAATCAACGTTAAGACACTCAAAGGTGGAAAATTCTGGAGAGTCGCTGCTTTTCCTATGAGCAGGCATCCTGCAAACTCTAAGACTACAATAACAACTCTGAAATCAAGAATAATATGGAAGGCCTCCATAAAACTGTCCAAGTCTTTGTAAATGTGTCCACTAAAGACGACTGGTGTTCATGAAAGGACAACATAAAAGACACCACTGCTGTCTAAAACATAATGAGGCATGTCTCAAATTTGTCAAACATCAGTCAGACATAATAACCAATAATGGTATATTAGGGTTTTGGAAGTTACACACGCATGTCACTACAGGGTTTCTGAAGATCAGAACATTCTCTGTGTACCAATATGCGACACAGAATTAGCTCTCCTGCAGAGTGAAGACCTGTGAGCCGAGAGGAAACATCAAATTGTCCTAAAGTGTTTGGTGAAGACCAGCCTGCTGCTAGGCATACATCTTGAATGAACACACCAATCAACTATGCCCACAAAGCAGCCATCCCTTTTGTGGAGTGGACTTTCACCCCAACAGGACATTGTAGACTTTGTAAGGTACAAGAGAGGGTGATCATTTTGGGGTGATGACAGTCTTTGTTTTGAGACTGACATTGCTTTAGAGCCTAAACAGATGAGAGTCCAAACTCCAAAGAGGAGACATCAACTCACAGAGCAGAACTGATTCTAAGGGTTGTCCAGTTAGAGCTCTTAATACGAGGGCAATATGCCACTTCAGAACTGTACAGGGGCGAGGAGGTTTAAAGGCCTTTCCACACTGAGTGCGATGCGAAAAAAAGTGAGGCGAATTGCCAGTTAGCGGTGCTTTCACACCAAGGGCGAAACAACGGATTACTTGCTGCTAACTCACGCCTGCACGCTAGGTGGTGTTGACCAACAATGCGTTTTCCTAAGATATGCATCTCATATGTAAGGGATAATCAACGGTTTGCTGTGCATTAAAGGATTTTGTAGAAGTGCATTTGAAATCCTTTAAAGCAAGGCAAGCCATTGATTATCCTGCTTATTCCATGGTCATTTGCCAAGTTATAGACGAGTTAAAACTAGTATTGCTCTTTGCAGCGCAATATTTGACCGAATAGGTAAAAAAGACGGTTATTTTCGTCAGCTATGACACTCAGCTCTAGCATTCTGCCCGCTTCAAATCATCACAGAGATGAAATAGTGCGATAAGATCACACTGCTTATCATTCGTCATAAACATCCTTTATTGTTATAAAAATACCAAGAGCTACATAAAACAAACACAGAAAATACATTGTCATAATCATGTTTATTTGCTTTCATGTTTCATCTATACAAAAAAATGTTTCATGTTTTTCTTATGCAATGACAAGAGATATGATCACATGATTGACAGATCTACAGTGAACGTGCTCTGACTCCTATAACACTCATGCACATGGAAGAAAATGGACAGTGCTCTTCAGATCACATAATTCAGTGGAAAATTTAAAGAAATTATATTCTGTATTAAAAAAAAATGTGAGAATAAATCTGTTCCCAGATACTAATGAGCTCAGCATCCACTCTCTTGGAATACCCTTCTTCTGTGTTTGTTTACACTGGTTTTTTAAACCGTGCCACCACTCTAGTACTTTTGTGCAACAGCAGCTGCTCTGGGCATGTGACGTAACGCTCAAATCTTATGGATGGCATGTGTTTTCGCTCTGTGAAATGGAAAAGATTCGTTGGTTGACTGGTTGAAAAAAAAAAATTGCATTTTCGGTGCGCGAATGTTCGCAACCTGTGGAAGCATCCATAGGAATCTGTTGTTTTATTCCAGCACGTCATCGCGTCCGATGTTCATTTAATTTTTTAGCGCTCAGTGTGGAAAGGTCTTAAAGCCATTGAAATGAGGTGGCTGTTGTGCAAACTGGATTGCAGTTTACTGCATTTAGTACCCAATCTTAATATCCAATCTGACACTCTCATGAGGGCTCATGAGTGTTTGTATGACTGGACAACAGGCACAGCGCTTACTGAACAGCTGAGCAGCACCAAGAGGGTTCTGATTTCAATGCTGGTTCCAGTTCCAGAGGAGCTGTAGTGACAGGTGAAGGGATTTTGGCTGGGCGTTGGCTCAACAAGAGTGAACTGGCAGCACAGTGACACTGCTTCTTTTTGGCAGGAAATGTTGCATGTAACTGTTTTAAGCTGTAATTTAACACCTTCAAGACGCTATTGAAAAACTTGCTCATAGTGTTAATGAGAGAGGTGTTTACAGAATTGTGCATCTCTGTGAGGTTTACACAAAGATGATGATCTAGGATCACCAAGCTGCCCACAGAGTGTACAACAGCTTCTGTTGTGTGCAGTGACAAGTCCTTTGCATTCTGCAGTTCCTTATAGAGCTCTTGGACTAGCCCTTACTTGCCCAATTGTTTGAGCTTGGGTTAAGGCACATGAATTGACCACATGACATGACATGTTCTCTGGCGAGACCTTGCATACGCCTCGGAAATGAATGATGAAAGTCTCTGTGGTGCAGCCAGATCGGAGGCACCAGCCATCCAGGTGGGAATTCCCCAGCTCAACTGAGTTAGTTCAAC
>JAHKKF010528902.1:0-25848 GCA_019740295.1 Labeo calbasu
AAAATCTATGCAGTGGTTTTTAATTAATCTGTAAAAATAATATTCCCTTTTTCAAATCGAGCCATTCTCAGATGCCTGTCGTTGTTGCGTCACACCCAGAGAGGCCGCTCCCACGATAGTTGATTGACATGAGCGTCTTACCTCAGACCAGTTGTAACAGTCCAACCTCCATGTTCTGATACTGGAGCAGGGATGTAAGTTAGACAAGAATTGAGCGATTGAGGTGTTGTGTTGCTGGATGTAATAATGAATGTAGTGGTCGTTATTTACTCCCAGCATCTGAGCTGCTGAAGATGCAGTGGATTATGTTTGTTTGTGAAGGGAATGCGCCTCCCGATCTACATATATCCGTCTATGTTCGCGCGAATCGTTCGTGACCAGCTTCACTTACAGCAGAAGTGAGTATAAGGTTTTTTTCTTATGAATTTTTGCGATTGCCTTTCCTAATAATGTGCTAGTTAGCAAGTTTAGCAGCTAAACGCGGCTAAAGTAAATAGGCTCGTCAATCCACAGCGAGAAGAGAGGGGTGGGGTGTTCAGAGCTCATTTGCATTTAAAGCAGCCTCGACCAGAATGGGATGATTTTTGCAGAGCTGATTTTGGCAAGGTAAAAAGGAAGTTGTTTTACACTACCATTGAGAATTTTCAACCAAAGTATATTATAGACTTTTCATTAAGACCGTAAAGAATCATATCAACTTGTGGAAAATGGGCATCCGATGACCCCTTTAAAAGAAAGAAAGGTCTTCACTTTAGCCAATGCTCTTAATTGGTAAAAACTTGATTTGCCAACTACATTTCAAATTTAAGTGCACTATCAAATAAGACGGCCAAGTTTTTTACTCCTGATTTAACTGAAGAAGATAAAACACTAGAATTTATGTGAGGAATGTTTGGGACATCAGAACACCCAAACACAATAATCTAAAATAAGATTTAAGAAATTCAAAGACATCCAGGATTTGACATCAGAAAAACTGGCACAGAGGAAGTCTACACCATTTTTGTGCTTCAGGGGCAAATAAAGTTGAGTATCGTCTGCATAGCAGTGACAGTACAGGCCATGCTTTTTAAAAATAGAGGCTAAAGGAAGCATATATAAAGAATACAATAAAGTGTCCAAAATAGAGCCTTGGGGGACCCCACAAGTCAGGAGGACTAAATAGTTTTGTCTAGCTCTGCCTGAACTTTTCCTTTTTTCCGATTCATGACAGTTAGGGTATGTCGAAAAATGTTTGATCTTCTCTGCATGTTCACTTTGAAAGACTGGGTCGGTACTTCTGCAGCGACGTAGGATGACTTTGAAATGATTTTTGAAGTTGAGGGAAAATACGATTGGAGTTTAGGCAGAGCAAGACAAGACAAGCGTTTGAGATTAAAAAAAATTGCATTCAAATTGCATTTTTTTAAAAATGAAAATAACCAATCGTTTCGCTAGATAAGACCCTTTTTCCTCAGCTGGGATCATTTACAACCGCATTTGGGATCTTTTGAAGCTGCATTTAAACTGCATTTTGGAAGTTCAAACTCGGGGCACCATAGTAGTCCATTACATGGAGAAAAATCCTGAAATTTCTTTACGACTGAAAAAAGAAAAGACATGAGCATCTTGGATGACAAGAGGGTGAGTACATTATCTGTAAATCTTTGTTCTGGAAGTGGACTCCTTTAAGAGTCAGGGGTGTAAACTTTTGAACAGAATGAAGATGTGTACATTTTTTCTAAATGTAATATTTTTTTCATTTAGTACTGCATTTCAGAAGCTACAGAAGATACTTACATGTTTCCCAGAAGACAAAATAAGTTAAATTTAACCTGATCTTCAAATTCAAAAAATTTTCACCCCCTGGGTCTTAATGCATCGTTTTTCCTTCTGGAGCATCAGTGAGTGTTTGAACCTTCTGTAATAGTTGCATATGAGTCCCTCAGTTGTCCTCAGTGTAAAAAGATTGATCTCAAAATCATACAGTCATTTTTGGAAAGGGTTCAAATACACAAAAATGCTGATGAACCAAAGAATTTGTAGGACCTGAAGGATTATTCTGATCAACAGAGGGCAGTTTAACTGTTCAGGACAAACAAGGTACTCATAAACAACTATCATTATACAAACAAACAAAAAAGAGCTGTGGATCATTCAGGTAACAACACATTATCGAGTGAGAATAAGAATTGAGTGAATGTAAACATCAAAGAGCTGCGAGAGTGATTCGAAAGCATGAGCCGTTTGCTGTTTATAGTTCTCATGGTACTTGTCATACAACGATCAGTCTGCTGGTAATTTATCTACTGGAACGATTTACTGGTAATGTTACAACTTCCCTTACTGGTAAATTGCCAGAATGAATTTACTGGTATTTTTGAAAAAGTCCTGTTCACACATGATCTCTTAATGGTAATTTATCGGTAATTCACCAGTAAAGACATTATGTGTGAAAGGGGCTTATGTCTCCTGTTTTAATGTCACACCCGACCTGCTGGAGCTCAGATTTATACTGGCAGTGCAGTTTGACATGGACAGAGATCCAACAATGACCTTGGAAATTTATAGAGGACTAATCCTGAACCATTCCTTAGACACCTTTTGGCGCATTTTTTATCACTGTGCCCCAGGAAAAACTGCCATCAGCGGTATGATTCATTCACAGAGAGTTTTGTCCCTCTGCCAGGGGGCCCATGATCAGGATCCTTTCTGCCTAGAACGGATGAGTGCATTCAATTTCCATCACGAATGCAACTTCCTCTCGATTAAAGTCTGAAAGATGCAGTGCCGTACATCTGCCTTAGACACCAGAACAAACAAACAACGAAAGGGAGCAGATAGAAAACAGACAGAGAGATGAAGAGTGGTGATCCTGTTTCCCTGACATCTCAAAAACACGACTCTTAAACATGTGACTGTTGCCAACAGCAAAGACACGCCAGTCCTGAAAACAATGAGTTTATATCGAACGGCCTGTCACACATTTAGCAACTGAAAGTCCCTGGGCCACTTGCACTGTATATTTACAGAGAAATTCATGAATATATCATTCATATTTATAGTATTCTGATGCTGAAGGCTGTTGTTTGTGTGTCTGTTTGTGATGTAGTTGGCATTTTGGTAAAGAAACATCTGTAGTGAGTTTTCAGTTATTTATCCTGAAACACCTCCAAGAGCAAGGAGTGGAAAAAAAAAAAATCAAAGAACTCCTGGTCACTACAGAGAGAAACAGAAGTAACTATGTAAAATAGTAAAATGCTGTCATGCAATTTAAAATAGACCTACCTGTTATAACATGCAAATCAGTTGAAACTCATAAAAACACTAGAGAACCATGGTATGTTTGATGGCATATTGTATAAATGAGATCAGACAAGATAAAGGCCATTTGAGTTAATTTAGCAAGTTATCATTAAGAAGATCATTTTAACCAGAAGAACAAAATGCATAAATCAGTAAATGCGTATGCTTAATAAAAAAACCCATGTAAAAAACGTAACCTTAAACTTCTATGCTGTATACAGACAGTATGACAATTCTATTAACAATTCAAATCATTTAAAAAATGCTACTACTGTTTTGACTGTTTCTGAGCAGATTTAAAAACTTTAACAACCCCAAACTTTTGAATGGTGCCAATATTTAATTGTATTCGGTTGTAAGTATGGGTGTTTCAGTGAACAACTCTTAAACTATTGCATTTGGTAAATAAGCTACTGACCTTGAATTTATCCCATTGTATCAACATCTTATTGCTTTTCTAAACTGTCTGCAAAGACGTCAGTAGTTAGACCTTTCAAACTCAGCAAATTTCAGCAGTTCATAATCATTTGTTTGGTCGCAATTCTTTGTCAACAGTAAAGATGACTTGAAGTTTGTTTGATATTATAATCATAATTTATTAGTACAGGGCTAATAAGAGACAGGAGACTGCTGAGACACAATGGCATGATCAAAGGCCCTTTTAGACAAATGACCGTAAATACAAAAAAATATATAAAATCATTTTCTGGTAATCAACTGGAAACAATTACGTTTAGTCAGAAACCTGGAACACTGATATAGATGCTATAAATAACATGCTTTTGTACATTTTGGGCATGTTCATCATTAATAATCGGATTCCAATCAGTCTTCAAACATTTCTTCATGTTTTTCTCCGTTAGCTGTGGTTAAATAGATTTAGTCTGGGAAATGGGTAACATATGGCATTACATTATATTTTGAACAGCCACACTATACAAAAAGAATTGCTGGGAAGGATAAAAAAAAAGGCAAGGCAATATAATGCATTAGTTTTCTCTCAAAAACAGTTTTGCTCAGTAACTAAATAGTACTTTGTTTAACCTGTTTGAACTCGGCATTCTTGCCGAGGCCGAAGATTGACGTTTCGTTTTCAGCAAATTGACATTGTATTCTTACATATGGTTTCATATTTCTAGTATGAATTGTACCATGTGTGTTTAGTTAAAGTGATTCTCATTTCTTAGCATTTGTGACTATTAAGAAAATAGTTTTAAAAAGTAGTGAAGTGTGTGTAATCATGTATTGTTCTGTAACGTTGTGTTTAGTATCTTGGTTGAATTCTTACACTCTGTATTATTCATTTATTATTAGATTTATGAACAAAACAAGTCCATTTAATGTAGTTTAAAAAAAACATTTTTAAGATTATCAAAATTCATTTTTATTTATTTCATTGTGATACATTTGTTTAGCGTGGAGTTGCTTTATGCTCTATGTTGTTAATGTAAATAATACATGAATAATATAAACATTAGTGCTGTTACTAATGATTATTTTGGTAATTGATTAATCTGTCGATTATTCTGATTAATCGAGTAATCAGATAATTACATTTTCTGTAGTAATTAAAATAGACCGAAGCAAACAGTAGCCTTTAAAATTACTTCAAATACATAATAGCAACGAGGCAATAATAATTAGTTAATACAGAGTATCAAAAGCAAGTAATCATATTGTATTATTGAACAAAACTGTTAAAATACATTATGTATTATAAACAATAGAGCTAACGTACACCACGCATTATAACAAATGATGGCAGAGGGTGCCAACGTCCTGACGATTGTTTTTACTGTGCAATCTAATCTTTGTTTTATATTGACTAAACAACATTTAATTCAAATGTCCACTTAATTTTGAATATTTGGCCATTTCTTTACGATGGAAATGCTATAGCCACTGTAATTTCCTAAATATGTAAACTCAGAGCGAAGGTTCAAACTTTTATTTTGAAGTCACGATGAACAGTTAGCATATTTAAAAAGATATTGATGTATTCTCCAGTGTTTGCGTAGGTTTATAAATGATTTATCTTACAAATGAAATGCCGAACGTTGCGTTCCCGGATGAATCTTATAATAAACCCAAACTCACAATAATATGCAGAAATGGATTTTGAGAGCAGCATTTACTGCGAACGGAGCTGCTCAGACACACATGCACGTAACGTACGCACATGTAAATACTTAAAGCACATATATTAAACCTGTATCACATATATGTATTTAATTGAATCATAGGGTTTGTGAATTCACAATAGCAGTATGCCTTATCATGATTTTTTAAAATGGGTTTAATACATCATGCAGCCCTGGAAAACGGTCAAATAATGCTGTCGTCTGCGGAATGTGCCATTTCCGGTATTTTGCAGATTACTCGACGCGGACCAAAAAAATCGAGTACTCAAATTGAACTGCTTTGTGATTTCGCTACGATGACTACTTAATGATTTTCAAGTAAAGTCGATCCCAAACACTGAATTTAGGCAGAGGAATAGATGCAGCTTAAAAAGAAAAACAGAGTGTGCTGAGATGGTGTCACGAGAGAGAGACAGAGAAAGATAAGCTAAAGGCTTAACAACTACAGTGTGACATCATAGGGTCCCTCCCTCTTGTTAATAATCCAGTATAGATGGTCGTACAATCACACACCCATTCCCAAACACACAAAATCATACCACACAGTTTCTCTCACACAGTGTGCATTGACACCTGATCTGAGGTCACTTTAAAGGACAAGAAGAAAACATATGATTCAAGACAGAACTATTGTAGATATTTAGAGAGAAGAGGTTTGAGTGGACTATATGAGCTCTGTATTGTGTTTTCTCTGAGACAAAAAGGACAACATGCGAGCCTTCCTCCTCTTCTTCCTCAGTGAAGTCTTGCTGCTGAGACTGAGCTCCGCAACCACCACGAAAGGTACCAAAATAAAGCAATTCAACCTTAGATTTTAGACAAGAATCAGAAATATTCAGTCAAGACTGTCTGTATATCACTCTGCAGTTTTAGCTGTTTCCAGCTATAGTTTTAAATCCATATGCATGCAACTTATAAAATGATCTGCACGCAGAAGGAAAATCCTGCATGCAGTTTGACTATTATAATGCAGTCATTAGTCTGGTATGCTGTGGATGCATGGTGCCGGTTAAAGGGTGCAAGCTCAGCTGTTGACAGTCTGTATATACATATCTGTTTTGGGGTTGGGATGCTGAAATAATTTGCTGTTATTGTGACCATTTTAAAGAGTGCATTAAAAGAATTCATTAGTGATGTTTATGATTACACCGTAAATAATTTGTACTATATCAGCAATGAATATTTCAAAAGTCTATTAGCAGGTCATTAGATTTTTATTGGATGTCAGTAATGGATTCTGTTGAAACTGCAACACAAATATTTTGTGCATTGATGTCTTTATTGGCTGCAAATGCAAGATCACATCAGGAGGCAGGTCTGGCTTGTGTGTGTTTATTATCTGTTTTCTGTTAAAGTTTGAAGCTGTGAAGTGAGATTGTTAGAAAAATTTGAGTGCATGAAAGCTGCGTGCATGGGCGTTGGTTGAATGTGGATTAATTTCGTTTACTTTTCGTTTGCTTTGGTGTGCAATATCAAAAATTACTTCACACTGAGTGTGTACTTAGTGTGTGTGCGCCTGGATTTGTTTTGGCCCCATCGCTTCCCTTCTCCCGTGTCACGTGTAAGGTGCATGTAAGAGCAGACCCTTGTTGTGCAAACTGACATAAATCATATATACTGACAGAAGTAAGCATCAACTCCGGTACCACTAAGAACGGACCTCTTGATGCTGTCTTATTGTAACACCTCATCCTTGACTAATTTACCCCAGGCCACCCATCTGTTAGGTCAGTTAAGTTCTCTAAAGCCCTACTTGCCATGGAAACCTCTGTTTATCAATTCCTCATTGTCATGTGTTGCACACACTTTCCCAGAGGGAAAATTTATTTCTCAGGCATTGCTCCTTCATAGCTCAGAGATCAGAGTTCTCAAAGATATTTCATATGAATAATTCAAATTTCACACACTTCAATACACATTTCTGGTCTCATAGTGCATGATTCATTAGTGCATGTTTCGTTAAAGGAAAATGTATTTGTCTTTGCGAACTTTCAATAAAATGAAATAAATTTGGCCATCTCTGAAGCAACTTGACTGACCACAAATAGGCCATATGGGCTATTTTTAGATGGTAATTCAGCATAGTTTTAGGTTACTGTTGCCTTTCTCAAACAACTTGAATTTGAATGTGAACTTGAACTTTGTCCTGGATTTCTTTTAAAAGCTTTTTCAGATCCGGCTGCAGGCAATGGATGCTGGTTTGGCTAAGTCCACAACTGAGACTAAGATCTTGCATTTTTCTCCATTCTAGTGTAGAACACCCACTTTCCATGATCCAATCAATTCCGCAATATCCTGATTTACTCATAAATATATCATATTATGGAAGTAAAATGGGTAGTGAATGCCATTTTATTTTGTTGACTTTGTCTCAGATGTTTCTCCTGAAATTCCTTAAATAAAAATAGAAACAACTGTTGATATACAGCGTAAGTATAAAAATGAATCTGGATCGCATTCTTCTTTAAAAAACACTGTTCAAACATGCTTAGGCTCAGTTTTGTTAAAGAAATGTATAATTTCATTCAGAAAGGACGCATTAAATAGCTCGAAAGGGACAGTAAAGACTTTTACTTTACATTAGATCATTACCCAAAAAAGCAGTTAAATAAATAAAAATAAATAAAAAGTTAAAAAGAACAGAATTTATTCAAAATATAAATCTTTTCTAACAATATAAGTCTTAATTATGATTCTTTATCAATGTAACACATCCTTGCTGAATAAAAGTATTCATTTCTTTCAAACAAACAAAGAAAAAAATGACTGACCCCAAACTTTGAACAGTTGTGTATATTGTTACAAACGATTTATATTTTAAATGAATGCTGTTCTTTTAAACATTTAATTTATCAAATAATCCTGAAAAAAGAATCACAGATTCCAAAAAATCTGTTTCCAACACTGATAATAAATTAGCATATTAGAATGATTTCCGAAGGATCATTTGATACTAAAGACTGGAGTAAAGATGCTGAAAATACAGTTTTGAATCACAGGAATAAATTCTATTTTATAGTATATTACAATAGAAAAATGCTATTTTAAATTGCAATAATATTTTCTGTATAAATGCACTCTTAATGAGCAGAAAAGACTAAAAAAAAAACCCATCACAAATCATACTGATCCCAAACTTTTGAATGGCTGTGATCAAATAAATTCATCAGTTATAAATCAGCATTAATGAACTTAAGTCTTTTACGAAAGTCTTTTAACTTTTGAATTTTACTGTAGCTTTTGATAATTTAATTTTATAAGACTCATTATAAAGGGTTAAGCTCATTCTGAAATCTCAGACTTTTGATTGCAGAATCTAGAGAATGGGCAAATCTGTGATATTGTGGAGATCTCTTCTGAAACTCTATAAGAGAAATATGCTAGCAGCAGGAAGTCAATCAATCTCACTTCTGTCTAGGAGAAATCATAGTGTCAGCTTTAGTAGGTGACTATGTTTAATTGTAAACAAACATGCATGCAACAAGTGTTTTCTCACGTTACACCCACACATGATTCCTGACACATCTCTGCAACACAGCAGTTTGTCTGCTGTTTCCTCTGGGAATAGAGTTATAGAGAAACCAGCTCTGATGTAATAAATGGGCTGTTTGTGTGATCCGGAGCTTTGTGCTCAATGCCAGGGGTTTCCCTCAAGCAGTAACAACTCTCTCTGGCATAGGACACTGTTTCATCATTCATTCTTTAGAAACGGCAAAAGTGCATATTTATGAGAAACAAACCACAGGGGTCTTGCACTGGAATTCTTTTACTTGTTTGTATTTTGTTGTCATAGTTCACAAAAAAAGTAATTATAATGGCAGAACGTGATGTTTCTCAGGGTCTCATCGCTGCTGGCAAGTGCATGGGTGCATGACCAAAACATTTTCGTTTTGACTGTAGAAGCGTAGCTTTCAGAAAGGAAAATCTGACTGTGGACTGATTGTTATTCCAAATCTCTTGGCAAAAACGTTGTAGATAGTCACATGACTTCTAATATCCCTAGCTGAAGTCATAATGAAAATGTAAGGGACTGACTTGAATTTGAGGGACTTTTCCTGTGTATCCCAGTGCAAAGACAAAACATGAGGGTGCGTATCAGTGCTATTGGAGACACCGTTGTATTCAAGTTCATCCGGCCTCATGTGGACTCCACACTGGAGGGATATATCCTGGGATATGGCAGCACCATGTTCTCCAAACAATTCATCCAGCTACCCGAGGACGGACAACCCTATGAGACTGAGATAGGTATTGTCTTTCTCTCCAGCCTTCTTTCATAGAGTTGGTTGTTTATTTAACAGTATCTTCTCTGTTGTATAGATGCTGAGCCCAAATATCTGATTGCGGTACAGTCAAAGAATCCTGAGGAACCTAAGAAAAAATGTGCAGGTAAGCAACACGGTTCCACAAATGAAATGGCAGAACAATAAAGGGATAGCCCACCCAAAAACGAAAATTCTGTCATTAATTACTCACCCTAATGTCGTTCTAAACTCATAAGACCTTCGTTCATCTTCAGAGCACAAATTAAGATATTGGGATTTCTGATCCTGCATAGACAACAATGCAGCTGGCACATTCCCAAGCCCAGAAACGTAATAAGGACATTGTTAAAATAGTCCATGTGACATCAGTTGTTCAACCATAACTTTAAGAAGCTACGAGAATACTTTTTATGCGCAAAGAAAACAAAAATAATGACTTCATTCAACAATTTTTCCTCCTCCAAGTCGCGTCCGCCGCCATTATTATTAAATAAAGTTATTTTCGTTTTCTTTGCGAAAAAAGTATTCTCATAACTTTCAGTTGAACCACTGATGTCACAAGGACTTTTTTTTTTACCGATGTCCTTACTATGTTTCTGGGCTTGGGAACAGTTACATTGCTGTCTATGAGTCAGAAAGCTCTCAGATTTCATCAAAAAATTCTTAATTTGTGTTCTAAAGATGAATGAAGATCTTACGGGTTTGGAACGACATGAGGGTGAGTAATTAATGACAGAATTAACATTTTTGGGTGAGCTATGCTTTTAACAAACAACATCTATGCATACAGTGACCCCCAAAACTATTTGGACACATAAACCACTTAAAGTAGAAGTTCACTTCCAGAACAACAATTTACAGATAATGTACTCACCCCCTTGTCATCCAAGATTTTCTGATGGTGCCCTGAGCTTGAACTTCCAAAATGCAGTTTAAATGTGGCTTCAAACAATCTCAAATGCGGTTGTAAGTGATCCCAGCTGAGGAAGAGGTGTCTTATCTAGTAAAACAATCAGTTATTTTTACAAGAATAATACAATTTATATACTTTTTAATGTCAAACGCTCGTCTTGTCTTGCTCTCCTTGAACTCTGTGTATTCTGGCTCAAGTCAGTTAGGGTATGTCGAAAAACTCCCATCTCATGTTCTCCCTCAACTTCAAAATCATCCTATATCGCTGTTTTACCTTTTTTGTTAAGGGTGTTTAATCTTCTTTGCATGTTCACTTCTGCAGCGATGTAGGTGCCACGGTTGTGTCAGACTGAGACAAACGAAGACAAAATATAATTAACAGTCTTTAATATAATCCAAAACAAGGGTAAACAGGAACAGTAGGAAGACACACACCAAACTTACATCAAGGTCCGACAACAAACACTGAACTCAATACAACAAACGATACAAGGACAGGTGTGGGTAATTAACCAATAAAGACTTAACAAGAAACGGAACAGGAAAACCATATATGGACACAAGGGAGAAACCAACATAACAGTCCAACGGGGGTGTGACAAGGGCAAAACCAACAAAGAACAGTTCAAGGGGTCTGACAGTAGGATGATTTTGAAATTATTTTTTTAAATGACGAAGTTGAGGGAGAAAATACGATTGGAGTTTTTCGACATACCCTAACTGTCTTGAGTCAGAATACACAGAGTTCAGGCAGAGCAAGACAAGACAAGCGTTTGAGATTAAAAAAATATTTAAATTGTATGTTTTTAATGAAAACAACTGATCGTTTCGCTAGATAAGACCCTTCTTCCTCGGCTGGGATCGTTTACAACCGCATTTGGGATTGTTTGAAGCCACTTTTAAACTGCATTTTGGAAGTTCAAACTCAGGGCACCATATCAGTCCATTATATGGAGAAAAAACCTGAAATGTTTTCCTCAAAAAAACATAATTTCTTTATGACTGAAGAAAGAAAGACATTAACATCTTGGATGACAAGGGGGTGAGTACATTATCTGTAAATTGTTGTTCTGGAAGTGGACTTCTCCTTCTTTTAAAAAGATTTGCTTTTATATAACAGTTTACAGTCTTTTTACTTGAAAATTACTCAAAGTTAATTCAATGTGTTACTTGCTATTTCTTTGTAATGAATTGTGAAATTTGCCAGAGATGAAAATTGTGTAATGACTGTAACGACTTGTAACCTCCAGGGAAAGTGGATTTAGAGAAACCACTGAACGTTGTGATCGGCTCAGTAACAGAGTCGTCAGTGCTGCTGTCCTGGGGGACGTTACTGACAAGCCCTTTCATGGATACCATTGTGGAGGATTGTTTTGATGAAGGGTATGTGTCCTTGAGCATCTATGTGTGGATATATCCATGTACCGTGTGGGTGTTATCTGGATTTAATCAGTTTGTTGTTGATCTTCTCTCAAGATGTGTAGTTATTGCACTGACAGAAGATACAGAGCAGGCACAGGATCATGCGTGCAGACACCCATGTGTTCCAGAAACAACCAGACACTCTGATCATACATATTAATGGGCAAAGCAACAGACTTTAATAAACTAAACAGTATCAGACAGAGTAAAATAGAAAAGAAAAAGGAAACAGTAAAACACAGTAATAAAATTAACAGATGTTTGGGTGGAAAACGATTTGGGTGTGTATGTATGCACAGACAAATACACATATTTATTTCTCTGTCAGTGTGGGGACTTTGCATATACTGTAGTATGATGTTTTTTGTTGTTTTTTTTTATCTCCTACATGTTTATATTTTTGCTAAGACATCATTTAATATGTTTATGAAGTCAGTTTGCTCTTAGAGAGTGTTGGATGCCTGCTGCAGTGCAGCTTTTTTTTTTTTTTTTTTACAGTTTTTACTGTCCTTGTGGGGACACATGGTCCCTGCAGTGTAGGCACAATATGACCAACACACACTGTCCTTGGACAAGTTAGTGGAAAGCTTGACCTCAGCCCTCTTCAAAACAACTCATTTCAACTCTCCGATCCATAAAACCTTTATAAATGCCAGAAGGAAAAAGAGATTTTGAAAAAAATGGAAAATAGGGTAAGCAGGGGCATCTATAGACATAAGTAATATCTGAGTGTAGCTTATGAGTGCCATATCATACTGAGATAATACCTGCAAGTTTAAAATATTCAAACGAGAGGTCTGTGTCTGGATTGCTGTTGTACTTCCTCTCAGACAGTTCACAGTCCGCTACAGAGAGAAGGAACCCAGCAATACCTGGAACTACCAAACCTGTCCATCCACCAGCACAGTCATCGACAACCTCAAACCAGATGCTCAGTATGAGTTTGCGGTCCGAGCAGACACCGATACAAACAGTGGAGTCTGGAGTCCATCGGTCATCCATAACACAGCTGGTGTGTCCCATTACAAATCATTCATTTTGCAATGAATCATAGATTTTTATAATTATGGACTTTTATTGTGTTAACAAGTGTCTTGTTTGTTTTTATTGCTCCTGTAACATACTGTAACTAAAATGTTTGCAAAACGTTTTCCCTCGCAGATCAAATAATAGAGCCTTTCAAAGAACTGAACCAGGCAAAGCCTAAGGTAAGTAAACAGCTGTGCTGTAAGGACAACACTTTTGTTCTCCTGCTTTATCACTTCTTTTTTTTACTTTGGATATTGCTTTCCAAACAGAAGCCA
This sequence comes from Labeo calbasu, assembly GCA_019740295.1. Lineage (NCBI taxonomy): Eukaryota > Metazoa > Chordata > Actinopteri > Cypriniformes > Cyprinidae > Labeo > Labeo calbasu. The sequence goes on from JAHKKF010528902.1 coordinate 13,330, forward strand.
GTCTTGCCACCAGTGCCAGGTAAAAGACATCCTTTCCTTCCTAAACACATTCACTGATAGTAGTAATGAATATAAAATATGTAATGACTTTTCCTGCCACTTTCTAGTCATAAACAACACTACACAGACCAGAGCAGCCCCTGTTCTCAAACACATTACCCCTCCAAAGCCAAGCAAAACTTCAGGTAAATGACATTCTCTTACCTTTGAAGCCAGGCAAAATATTACGGTAGCAAAATGGAATGCAAGCATAATGCACACCGCATACTGGACAGTTTTACTGCATTCTGCCTACTATTTTTTTTATTTGCCTTAATGCCACATTACCAGCACATATACCTTAGCATGTATGTTGACCTCTGGTCATCATCTCGAAAAGAAATGTGATTATTTAGCATTCTTATTTATTTGAATTAAAGTCATAATGGAGATATGTCAGTATACATATGCAAGCTACAAAAATAGTATAAGTACGCTATAGTAGTTTGCTATTCTGAACATACCCATTGTTTATCTTTTAACTTTTTCTCTCCCATATATTTTCAGAACTCTACTTGCATGTGAAAAAGCCACATTTCTACTTCTCTCTAGAAATGAAACAATTAATCATTTTTTATGACTACACACCTGGTTTTCTTCAGAAAATAGAGAGCCTGAATCAACAGTGTAACTTAAAATGACATTTTTCCCTACGTTTCCAGCTTTAAATGTTTAGACATCTTTAAACACTAAACAAATCGAGTACACCTGCTTTTACTTATATTAATTAGCCATCTATGTAAAACAGACTAAACAATTCCTCTGTTTTATGTCTGTGACCTAAACTGTGTTTTAAATTAAACCGCTCATACTGCACATGTAGCAGGTCCCCGTCACAGCAATTTTAAAGATAAATTCCAAATAAATGTTCTTTATGTGTATCATAATTCCAGATGTGAATTTTCTGAAAGACACACATTTGAAATTCATCTAATGATTATAATCACTTTTCTTATATGCAGAGTAATTCCTGCTAAATGATTTTATTAAACCCTAAAAATGTCCCATTAACTTCTGTGACAGTAGAGCTGCGTGTCTCATTATTTAAAAAAATGAACTCAGTGCCGTTTTATTTCTGTTATTGTCCTGTGTGTGTCATTTTCACTGAATGTCTGTGATACAAAATGTATCTTTTTCTACAGTTCCATCAACAGTGCCAGAAAATCCCACGACAGTTCCTGACAATCCACCTACCTCAACCGAGGCCCTTCCTTCCTCTCACACATCTATCGTTCTGCCTTTGCCAAAGACCACAAGCACAGTTCAACCTCGAATCCCCACAAGCCATCCCAGTACAACCCAAGCAGATCTTCCCACAGAGCAACATACTAGCATTACCCCACAGCAACCTACAACATCTCAGCCGCAAACTTCCAGAACCCATCAAACCAGCACAACCCAATCACCACTCACTACAAACCAGCAGTACACCACCAAAACGCAGATCTCAGTCAAAAATCAACCAATTACAGCCAAACAACTACTGAATACTGCCCGACAGCAGTTTAGTGAAACATCTTCTCCTAATCTACCTACAACCAAACCACCAATTCCACCAACAAGCACTGTCCAGGAACATCCCCACCCATCTAAGAAACAAGACACCATAACTCAAGACAGTCTCCATACAAGAAAAATTCAGCCCACTACCAAGCAGCATCGACTGAACACAGTCCAGCGTTCACGAGGCACGTCCAAACACCAAACCACTCACGCTTATTCTCCAACAACCACTTCTCACTATCAGTCCATCACAATTGCACATTCTGAACAGCCAAACACCAAACCACCACCAACTACACAGAATTGGTCCACAAACAGCTATTCTCCAACAAGCCCAGCTTTGACTTCACCCACTACTTTAGCAAATACTGTCTTAGTAACAGACAAACAAGCAGATGTCTTAGTATCACAGCTGAAAACCGATGTTAGCACACATCCAGTATTGAGCACTAATCCAACCACCCCTGAAGAATATTCTACATCCCATATTCCCACAACTGAAGATGCACCTCTTACCGAGAACATACAAGAACTGACTCCACATCCTATATATCAACCCATAACATTTTGGTACCAGCCCAAACCCAGCACCACAACAAAGCATTCCAGCACCACTAAACAGCAAAATAGCACTGATAAATACAACCCAAAAACGGATTCCCAGATTGAAATTCGACAACCTACCCCTGAAGAATGGTTGCCAGGTACCCCGAAAAACCTACTAACCCTCACACCTCAAACAGCTTTCACCAAATCCGATGCCATTCAAAACTCACCAGTGGCGGAGAAGGTAACAGTGGGGACAAGTCATCCAAGTCGACCAGCGGGTAACTTCTCCCCTAGACATATGGTTAAGAAACAGGCTAGTTTTATTCATTTAAAGGCAACCTAAACTGCATCGTTAAAGGAGAAGTTCACTTCCAGAATGAAAATTTCCTGATAATTTACTCACCCCCATGTCATTTAAGATGTTCATGTCTTTCTTTCTTCAGTTTAAAAGAAATGAGTGGAGTTTAATGGTGGCCAACAGGTTGAAGGTCCAAGCTGATTCAGTGGGGCTCCACACGATCCCAGCTGTGGAATAATTGAGCATTTTCTACACGTGACGTAGGCGGAAGTACCGACCCAGCGTTTGCAAAGAGTATATGCAAAGAAAGGCAAATGCAGTGTGTACTTTAAACTTTAAAAAAAAACAGTGATGTCTGGCGATTTTGAAGTTGGAGTAGAAAATTAGAGTTTTTTTGCCCAACCCACCTTTTTGAACCGGAGTACACAGACGAAGAACTTACCACGCATGACTTTTCCAACGTGGTGAAGATGTGCATACGCATCACAGAGCTAGTGCAAAACAAGCATTTGTGGTTAAAAAGTATGTAAATTTTGATTTTTTAAAGAAAATTACCAATCGTTTTACTAGATAAGACCCTTATTCCTCAGCTGGGATCGTGTAGAGCCCTTTGAATCTACAGTGAAACTGCAATTTGGACCTTCAACCCATTGGCCACCATTGCAGTCCACTATATGGAGAAAAATCCTGGAATGTTTTCCTCAAAAACCTTAACTTCTTTGTAACTGAAGACAGGAGACATGAACATCTTGGATCACATTGGGCTGAATAATTTATCAGGAAATTTTTATTCTGGTAGTGAACGTCTCCTTTAAGACAGGAGTGTCAAGTTGTGTTTCTGGAGGGCCAATGTCTTGCAGAGTTTAGCTCCAATCCAAATGAAACACACTTGAATTAACAACTCAGGATTGCTGGAAATTTCCAGTCAAGTGTGTTGGAGCAGATTGGAGCTAAATTTTGCGGGACATTGGCCTTCGAGAAGCAGAATTGTACAACCCCGGTTTATGTTTTTTACTCATTGCTATGCCATTTTTTAAATAACTGGTGCCAGATATTCCTTTAACAGACGTGAATAATCCAGACAGGCTAAAAGCTAGTGAGCAGGGATCTTCTGAAAACGTTATCATTACAATATTTTCTACTTTGTATAAGACTTACGTAAGTCTGCCTCTGTATGTCAGCTAGTTCCAAGCCAAAGGACGAACAGCTACTGTCACAGCCAACACATACAAATGAGGTGGCCAGTAGGAACGAGGGTAAAGATATCAGCTCCATTTTTTTTCCTCCTAAATGTGCTGTTTCTCACCTATCCGTATTAACCGCATAAATCTTCATTGTACACAGTAGCGTTGTGATCATCCTGCTGGGCAATGCTATTACCACCTGACTAGCGCTGAAGCAGCCCCACCTTCGCCCCTCAATTGTCTTTAAATCATCACCAACAGCACCAGCTCTTACATTACCATGCCATGCATTCACCTCAAGTGTCTGACTACTTCATCCACTCTGTCATAATGCTACGCACACCATTTCCACCATCTTCTCTTCTAGATCTGTTGGCTTCTGTTTCTGGATAGCTGGTGTTCTTTTGTGAGCTTCCCAGACTCATCCCCATTCAGTTAGTCAACAGATCTGCTGCCATAATCTTTAATCATTGTCTCCTTCCCATTGCTGACTATGTTTGTGTTTATTTAGGCAGAGGTATCTTCCGCAAACCTCCCTCTGAGTCCCACCCCTTGGCACGAAATACTACACAAAGCCCGAGGCCTCGCGGTCGTGTCCCTCCCTTCAGGCAACCCGCTGGGTATCGTAACTCAACTCACAACGGGAAAAAGGGTATAAAAATTTGAGGTCTTCACACCGACACAAACATAATTTTTCTTGTAAGTGGGGCCTTTAACTATTCAACTTTCCTTTCATGCTTCCAATAATGTATCCAGCCATCCTTATTTTCATTTATTCATTCATACTGTCATTCATTTTGTCGAAGTGTTTTATTAGACTTTATAAATGTTATGTAGCATGCAAATTCGTGTAGCAGTGGGACTGTTTCACTTGTAAGTGGAGCTGTAGTGTACACTGCAACATTTTTCGAGGGAAAAGATAAAACAAATTTTTAGGTTACTGCACTGTTTATATATTCGAATTATGGGCATTTAAGTAATTAAGCTGTATTTATTTTATGGAAGTGGCTATTTGCACTAAATTGAATGTGAAAATAGCAGTATTTTCTTAGAGATATGCTATTTACACTAAGTGCAAATAGTGATAGATTCTATTTACATTATGTAAAAAATTTAAATTTTTTTGTGGGTATTGCTATTTATACTACTAAAGTGGGGTCCAGAATTATCTTTAGACAAGCTAAAGAAATACAATGGTTGGACATTAACTGTTTTAGTCTTTAGTCTACTTTTAGTGTAAGAACAAACAGTATGTTTTTTATGAATCTGACATGGTCCAGAAGATCCAGAAGATTTTGTTTTCTGTAGATTCTATATAGTCTCTTTTTTTGATTATTATGTTTATTTAACATTCTTAACTCACCTGGCTTTGTTAGACATGGCAAAAAGTTAATTGTGCACCCTGTGTATAAACTTTTATGAATACACTACCAGTCAAAAGTTTTTGAACAGTAAGATTTTTAATGTTTTTAAAGTCGTCACTTCTGCTCACCAAGCCTGCATTTATTTGATCCAAAGTACAGCGAATACAGTAAAATATTTTTACTATTTAAAATAACTGTTTTCTATTTGAATATATTTTAAAATGTAATTTATTCCTGTGATCAAAGCTAAATTTTCTGCATCATTACTCCAGTCTTCGGTGTCACATGATCCTTCAGAAATCATTCTAATATGCTGAATTTTTGCTCAAGAAACATTTTTGTTATTATTATCATTAATATTTAAAACAGGTGCGTACATTTTTTCAGGATTCTTTGATGAATAGAAAGATCCAAAGAACAGCATTTATCTGAAATAAAAAAGCTTTTGTAACATTATACACTGTACCATTCAAAAGCTTGAAGTCTAATTTTTTAAAAATAAATTTTAGAAATTAATACTTTTATTTAGCAAGGTTGCTTTAAATTGATCAACAGACATTTGCAGTGTTTCAAAAGATTTCTATTTCAGATAAATGCTGCTCTTCTGAAATTTTTTATTCATCAAAGAAACCTGAAAAAGGATCATGTGACTGGAGTAATGATGCTAAAAATGCAGCTATGAAATCGCAGGAAAAATGTACATTTTAAAATATATTCAAATAGAAAATGGTTATTTTGAATGATAAAAATATTTCAAAATTTTACTGTTTTTGCTGGATCAAAAAAATACAGGCTTGGTGAACAGAAGAAACGTCTTTAAAAAAAACATTAAAAATCTAACTTGTTAAAAAACGTTTGACTGGTAGTGTATGTCTGGTTGATTGTGTAGGCCTATGTAGTTGTATACTGTATATAGACATTCTTCTTTGCACATGGTTTCTCGGGTGGGTTTTAAATTCATTTGTTTAAGGGACTCTTAGGACCTGTTGACAAGATTCATGTGTTATCTGCAGGGAAAAGACACACATACATACGCAAACACAGAGTCTATCTCTTTCTGCCAAAAGTCTGTTTCCCATCCTGTCTTCTTCACACTGTCATTTAATACTACACAACAACTGATTACTCCTGTGACACCTGATATTACATCTCGAACTTTTTTGTTATTTAAGTCCCTCTTTTTTTCCATCACATCTGGTCTCTTACTCTAATGTTTACCAAACTGGTCCCACTTTATAGTAGGTGGCCTTAACTACTGTGTGCTTATGTCAAAAAACAAGTACAATGTACTTATTGTGTTCGTATTGTATCGCAAAACACTTGCTGCTATTGAGGCGGGATATTGAGACAGGTTTGGTGGTATGGGTAGGTTTAAGGGTGGGTTAAGGTGGGTGACATTTAAATGATTTATTTTCATTTGTATTAGCTTTGATTGAAACTTTTTTGTATTATGGCAGTGGCCGATGGTGAGCGTCATCGAGGACTTTTGGCGTCCAAATTTCCGAAGGGAACCAGAAAGCAACATGGTAAACTCCTTCATAGATTTTAAATGCATATATTAGAGGTTATCTCATAAGGGGGTTGCGATATCATATTTCCATTACAATCTATGTGATATTAACTGTAGTTGCAAAGCCTGGTGTTGTGTTCTTTAGTTTATGGAGTATTTTGTGGTCCCTGTCCCAGAAAACTGTGAATTCAATTGTGCACAGTGTTAGCTTGGATACAGTCTTAACATGATGTCTAAGATAGATGTTCCTGTTTGGTAGAAAACATCTCCTCTCTGAAGAACGATTCCCTTGCAGCTGGATTTCACGACCATTCTGGGCCAAAGAAAATATTTATGTGCTGTTCATGTCATGATGGATTTTCAGAGCTTATGAGTCTTTGGAAAAGCATGACAGATCAGCCATTGATCAACTTCGCCAGGCCTCTCTAGCTCTCTTAGACCCTCTCTCATTTTCTCCATCACCCTCTCCCAACCAACGACAGTACTGAAACTGAACTTTAGATAATCAAATCACTCTGCCTTTACCCAATTGCTCATCCCATCTAAATAAATCCGACTCCTATTAGAAAGTCTGCTGCTTTGAACACATTTGGCAGACATATGATTACTTGAGGAAATTGTGAAACTCTTCTTCATCCAACTTTTCTTAAAATCCTATTCATCCTAAATTCGATTCCTGAAATTGATGAATGTTTAGCGAATCGCATATTGGAATAATAGACCTTAACAGAGATGGCTGTTGGAAATAATTACGTTTTGAAATTGATTCATTGATGGGCTTTGGTCAGTATTATCCTGCACTTCTATTTTGAGTGAATATCCAGCATTATAGCCTTGTAGTTCTGCACTCCATCATAGCAGTGGTTCCTCGGAGCTGTTTTTGGAGAAGACGCAGCCCTGAGAGTCTGGACAGCATTAAAAGATCCCATTTGGCTCACACAGTACTCTGACTGTGCGGACATTAGCCTGATGTCATGCATTATTTTTTTAATTCCAACCATGTGAATGTTATGCAGAACATACTTTACCTTCACTTCTAAATCATAGTCAGAGTGCAGTGGTTTTTGGCCTTGGAGATTTACATTCATGTGAAATATCTGTTGCGTTATGCTGATGTGATTTTTTTTTGTTAGTGAAAACAAAATTTAAAAGACCAACACTAAGAAAAAAGTCTTACTTTGAACTTTTCAGCAGCTCATAGCAGCTCCAGCTGTCGTTTTTGTTCAGATTAATCTCAGATACAGCATAATTATGTTGTGCTCAGACTTTTCACTGACTCCTTGATTAACCACAAACAATTACCCTGTATCTTCTACTAGTCTGCCTTCTTCTTTTACAGTGAACACAAAGCTGAACCAGGTCTCAGAGACTAAACAAAAAGGTGAGGACACTGACAGATAAAGATATCAAATGTCAATACAGCGACAGTCTTGTTGGACAAAAATTTACAGGTAATTTACTCACCCCCTTGTCATCCAAGATGTTTGTGTCTTTCTTTCTTCAGTCGATATGTTTCTTGAGGAAACAAATTCAGGAATTTCTCCATATAGTGGACTTCAGTGGTGCCCCCAATTTTGAACGTCCAAAATGCAGTATAAATGCAGCTTCAAATGGCTCTACAAAATCCCAGAGGAAGAAGGGTCTTATCTAGCAAAACGATCGGTCATTTTCCAAACAAGTTTTTTAAACTTTTTAATCTTAAACACTCGTCTTGTCTAAGTCTGCGTGAACTCTCGTTCAATACGGTCTAGACAGTTAGGGTATGTTGAAAAACTCCCATCTCGTTTTCTTCCCCAACTTCAAAATTGTCCTACATCGCTGCAGAGCTACCGACCCAGTGTTTACAAAGTGAACATACAAAGAGAATCAAACGCCCTTTACAAAAAACTGGTAAAACATCGATGTAGGACGATTTTGCCGTTGAAGAAGAAAACAAGACGGGAGTTTTTCAACATACCCTAACTGTATTGACCCGGATTACACGGACTACGTACACGCATCGCAGAGACGAGACAAGACAAGCATTTGAGGTTCAAACTTGGGGGCACCATATAAGTCTACCATATGGAGAAAAATGAAATGTTTTCCTCAAGAAACATAATTTCTTGTTGACTGAAGAAAGAAAGACATGAACATCTTGGATGACAAGGGGGTGAGTAAATTATCTGTAAATTTTTGTTCTGGAAGTGGACTTCTCCTTTAATGTACATGTGTTTCTTGCCAATTTATGAAACATTTTCCGTGTTAACCTTTAGAAAAGATTACTCATCTGAAGCAGAAGGACCCTGTCCCAGATCTAAAACCTCTGTCTCCACCCACTACTGAAAGACCAGCCAAACAACTGCCTTCATCGACAACAGCACCACAATCTGCTTTTGAGGGTATGCTCTACTAATGCGAGTTATGTAATTTATGGGCCATTCTACTGAATTGGTCCGAAGTCAGAGTTGGAAACGTCTTGAAAAAAATGTCTTTTTCCAAAACATTTGTATGTATGCAAATTGTATAATATTCAAGGTACACATTTCTAGTAATTGTGCAGTTAATTCTCATATTGTATTTTCAGCAAGTTTTGGAATATTTATCCTCTCCCCATATTTGTCACTACCGAAACACAGTAATAATAATTTAATTAGTTATGTACACCTATTAAGATTTTGTACATTGTAAATATATTTTTTGCTATTTTAAAATTTTTTCAGAGGCAAATCAATAACTATTACATTTTTAACAATATTTCAAGTTTAATTAATGAGATTTGTTGTATTTTGAATCCAATTTTTCATTGTAAAAAGCAAAAAGTTGATCATACTGGTTTCAAAGTTAAGGATTCATAAGTTTGAATATGCATTGAACCAAAAACCATAACATCTTATTTGATAATTCACTATACTTTATTTTTGACAAAATGTTTTGGTAGTGACTGCCCATTTTCGATAGTGTCAGTAATGTTTTGGTAGCAACCACATTACATTACAGAATTTTAACCCACATCCTAAAACACTACTAAAACATACTAAAATACAAAAAATTTGCATAACAGCACTAAAATTTAGTTTATTTTCCCCAAATAAAGGATTACGTATTCCCCTTTGTCATTATCGAAGCAATGATGACATGTTTCGGTTGTGACTGTTTTGGAAGTGACAATTTTATGGGATAACACCAATGGACTAAAACATACATTGTTTCGGTAGGGACATGAAAAATGTGGGACACTTTTTTTTTCATAAACGTTTCATAATTTACAAAGAAAATGAATATTTTTGGACTTTACTTTTTAAAAAAATCATAAAGATACTTTTAAAAACAACAATGTAAAATATATATATATTTCGATATCATTTTCAATATCAATATTGAAAGTTGAAAATTAGGGGTTAGGGTTCGGGACAGCCACCTTCCAACTGAAAGTACCCAATAAATGATGATTTTATATATTTTAGACTTACTGATATTTTAAATATTATTGTGGGTTTCAACAGATAATAGAAGGACTTAGTAAACATCTAAGATTTGAATACATAAATGCTTTTGAAATGTTTTTTGGTTGTGGGACAGCAGTTTGCACCAATTCTGTAGAATGGCCCTTATATGATTTTTTTTTTTTAGAGAGAACTATGGTGAAAACAACACACAATGCTGAAATTAGAGTACTTCACTTTCTCCTGAAGTGCTGGAAACATGCAAGACGATCTGTTGAGAATGAGAGAAATCGTGTATCTAACAGAGTTGGAGTCTTGACCTTGTAGTCTTGTGGTGTTTCATGTATGCCTTTGAATCTTAGGGAGTCGTTTTGACACCGGTGACAACTCATTCAGTTCTCATCCCCTCTCCGATGTGGATGCCACGGGGAAGAAACGCTTCATAGGTAAGAATATGGGCTAAAAGCATTAATATATTAAACCTATAGCACTGTCAGACAGAATTTGACCTCTGATTTGCTGTCCTCTATTTGCAGCGCCTCACGTAGTCTATAGAACCGACAAACGGCCAGAGGAGCCCTGCTCTGTCACTAACTCTCTCAGCTTCTTTCCTGATGAGGAGGTGGGATACCTAAATGTCACTGGCCCACCCAAGACCCCTCCATCTAACCTTACTGTGGTCACAGTGGAAGGATGCCCCTCCTTTGTCATCCTTGACTGGGACAAAACAGACAATGAGACCACAGGTAGACAGAGCATGTGATTATTGTCTTTACTGGCTTGAACAAGAGACAGTATTGAAGGGGTTGATGAACAGCTTGAGAAATAAATGGGAAAAGTTGCAATGCCCAATATGGCAGCTGTTGGAATGAAAGTAAAAAGAGCCAACTGCCTTTTTGATGGATGCGGAGACTATTTTTTTTACCTCTGGAATGTGCATTAGCTGGGCAAGCCTGAAAAATATTAGTTTTTAGCGTTTGTTTGAGCTTAGGAAGCAAAATTTATGATACCATTGTTGTCAGACTTTATTGGTAATTTGAAATATGGCTTTGAAAAGCTCTTTTGACAAATCTTAACAGATTTTTAGTCTTTCTTCATTCCAGAAGTTATACTTTATGCCCATTACCTAGAAAGTAGCTGCCTAGATGGCCGCCAGGTGAACTGGCTTGACTTGAGAGGATTTTGAATAAGCTTAATTTAGTTGGATCTTAACTAGATATATGAGATAGATAAATGAAAATTTTGTCATTATTTGCTTATTCCAAAATTAAGTCATTCCAAACCTAGAGATAAAAACCTGGAGATACACTACCATTCAAAAATTTGGGGTTGGTAAGAAACATTAATATTGTGAAATCTTATTGCAATTTAAAATAACCGTTTTCTACTTGCATATATATTAAAATGTAATTTCGTGCTTTGATGGCGAAGCCGAATTTTCAGCAGCCATTGTTTCAGTCTTCAGTATCAAGTGATCTTTCAGATATTATTCTAATATGCTGATTTGGCGATCATGAAACATTTCTTATTAATATCACAACTGGATTCTTTGATCATTGGAAAAGTAAATAAAAACTGACCACAACAGAACTTTTGAACAGTAGTGTTTGCTTGTTTGTTTGTTTGTTTGTTTATTTATTCCAAAATCCAAAAATAAAATCCAAAATTCCAAAATGTTAATAAAATAAGGCATCTGGAAAACATCTCCTTTTGTGTTCCATGAAAACTTTAAAACAACAAATTATGTTTCTCTTGTATCAATAGAATATGAGGTGGTTTCCTCCACCAAGGGTCCGCATGGAGAGGAGGTGTCCATCCAGACAACAAATCAAACACATACAGCTGTGGAGAACCTGAAACCAGAGAGCAGGTATGAAGACACACACACAAAGACATCAAGTTCTGTGTCATGGACCTCATTAGTTCCTAAATTAAGCTAATTGTAACTGCTACACATTAACCCTGTTGAAAAAAAAAAACAGCATATGCTGGTTAGGTATGTTCTGAAACATGGCTTCTGGTTTGAGCTGGTTCAAGCTGGTTCTTAGCTGGTCATGAGCTGGTTTAACTTGGTTCTTAACTGGTCATGTGCTGGTCCTAAGCAACTAGCTCCTGTTGAGGACCAGCTTAGGACCAGCACATGACCAGCTGAAACCAACTCGTGACCAGTTAAGAATCAGCTTAAACCAGCTCAAACCAGCAGCCATACTTCAAAACATACCTAACCAGCATGTGCTGGATTTTTCAGCAGGGAAGCCATAGTCCTGCCCCTACAGACACCTTTAAACAAATGTATTATAATGTATTGTTTAATCCTGTTATGAAGCTGTTTTCACTGTTGGGCTGTTAATGTTTGTTACAATAAAATACACCTTATTAGTAATATTTGGTTGTCTGTTCAACGTAACATTGGTTCAGAATTATTATTAAAGTAGAAGTTCACTTCCAGAATAAAAATTTCCTGATAAGTTTCTCATCCCCTTGTCATCCAAGATGTCTTTCTTTCTTCAGTCGCAAAGCAATTAAGACTTCAAAGGTGGCCAAGGTCCAAATTGCAGTTTCAATGCAGCTTCAAAGGGCTCTACACGATCCCAGCCAAGGAATAAGCGTCTTATCTGGTGAAGCGATCAGTCATTTTCTAAAAAAA
>JAHKKF010528905.1:0-29028 GCA_019740295.1 Labeo calbasu
CTCTGCTCAATCTGACTTTGTTGCAGCCTAGATTTCGACACACTATTTCCCTGTTTAATACTGTAAAGCTGCATTGATACAATCTGCATTGTAAAAAACGCTATAAAAAATGGATGTGAAATTATCCTGTTTTTTATGTTTTTGTTATTTAGTTTTCCAATTTTACAGGAGCACTTTTGAAAACAAAGCAAAGACTGTTGTTAAAGCTGATAAAGTAAGCATTATAAATCTTGAAACATTAAGAGCACATATGGACCAAATAAGAATATGTATTTTGTGCCTTTGCATTGATTTGCCTTGACATTATGATGTTTTAGATGTTGTGAGAACATGTAAAAAAAACATGTATTGAAAACACTAAATGTTTCAATTAAAAAAAATAAATGTAAACATGTATTGTTTTGTGGGTTTATTTTTTTATATTTTCACCTGAACACTGGTATTGTGTAGACCAGTTAATCCATGAGTGCTAAATTTGAACACCAACTTTGGTGTTTTCATCATCCGTTCTGGTGTTAATATTTTACATTTTAAGAGTTTGTTAGTAACATGACAGTTAGGGTATGTCAAAAAAAATCCATCTCATGTTCTCCCTCAACTTCAAAATTGTCTTATATCGCTGTTTTACCATTTTTGTTGAGGGTGTTTGATCTTCTTTGCATGTTCACTTTCTAAAGACGGGATCGGAACCTCTGCAGCGATGTAGGATGATTTTGAAATGATTTTTAAAGAAAAAACAATTTGGAGAAAATACGATTGAAGTTTTTCGACATACCCTAACTGTCTTGAGGCAGAATACATAGAGTTCAGGGAGAGTAAGACAAGACGAGCATTTGAGATTAACAAGTATTTCAAAAATCCTGAAATGTTAAACTCCAAAAACATAATTTCTTTACGGCTGAAGAAAATGTTTGTTCTGGAAGTGGACTTCTCCTTTAATTGTTATTGCAGTTTAACAGGGATTAAAATTCAAAGAATACAATTTTAAAATGTTAGTTTTTCCTGTAAGGTGGTTAAACATGGCTTATCCACTTGGCTGAATGTGCTAGATATTGACTGTTTCAGAAATTGTAAAAGAGTGTGCAGTTAGGAAATTCAAGTAAGATATGGAGGAAAGGAGAGAGCGAGAGAGAGGGCAGAAAGAAGGTGAGGCATTAAGTTGAATCTGAAATAAGAAAAAAAAGAAAGGAGCAAAATGTAGATGTGGAGCATAAAGTTATAAAAATGGTTACAATTTAAGTTTATTAAAACAGACAGAAAACAGATTTACAATATTACATTTGAAGTCTTCATCTTATTCAGTTTTTTGTTATACCTATTAGTTGTTGCATGTGTTATAGTCATAAATGTAATGTCAATGCATATTCTGTCAGTTGTTTTACGTTTTTTTTTTTTTTTAAAAAAAAACATTTATTTATTCAGAATCCACATTTGAATAGGAAAATTATATATTTACTGGGAAAAAATCTGCAGACAAAAAAATCTAAAATAATTTGTTAATGCAGAGAACATGATTCAATGTTTCAATCAATTGAAAGCCTTAGTAATAATAAAAGCAGTAATAATCTGAGTTCTTTTGAGTTAATGTCTAGGCAAAATTTCGTAACACCGGAACTATGGCTTCAGCCAATCAGCGAGCATGATACAAGCATGTGGCTGATGACAGTAGTGAAACATGGAGGCTGGAAGTCGTGTGTGACTTTTGAGAGCCAGCAATGTGGCAGGTTGTATTTGTAAGACATCGCGTTTGTTTATGTTGTTATGGTATAAATGGGAAAGTTGTAAAATTAGTACCCGTGCTTAAATCAGCTTAGGTTTTCTGTCAGTGTAATGTTCTCTGGAGTGTTTAGTAGTAAAGTAAATTGCATCTACTTCTAGTCGTTTTTTAAAGTAATACAAAGGAAAATTCTGAGTATAGTATGCGCAAGGTGTAGCAGCACAGATTATGTCTGGTTAACCTTAAAATGTTATGAATTGTGCCTTATTAGACTAGAATTACATTCAAGGAAGTGATCTGTATTAACAGGGATGCCATGCTTAAACCTGGAGGAAATTTCCGGAAGACGAGTAGCGTGAAATTTTGCATGAACTTTTTTCCCCCTCCTTGGCCGAAATTATTTGCACAGCTATTGTGTGAATAATAACTGAAACCGACTGAACTGGGCGAAAAGATCGATGCATGTCGGGCAGGGTCACTGGGGACACAGACTTAATTTGAGTTGCAGGTGTGTAGGGATTAGATTCGCTTAAGTCATTTGGGTTTTTTGTCAAAATGCTGCTGTCTCTGGTGGTGCACACGTACTCGTTGCGGTACTGGCTTCCAGCGGCGGTGATGCTGGGCACCGCTCCTGCCTACCTGCTGTCCTGGAGCGTCTGGCGGCTGTTGTCCACTGTGCTGCCGTCCAGACTCTATCATACTGTAGATGACCGTGTGTATTCGGTGTATCAGAGTATGGTCCTGTTCTTCTTTGAGAATTACACGGGAGTGGAGGTCAGTATGACTTGTTTGACTTTGGTGTTTTTGTTTTTTTTTTAAGCTTTTTCTTCACTAGTTACTTGTGAAGTCTGAATGTTTTACCCCACAAAAAACAAGGGCCCCTTTTTTTACGTCGGTGTGACAATTAACCAAACTGTATATAGTGCTTAAATGTACCACTGATGAAATTGGTAAAATCATGTAAAACTGAATTATTTAAAAGCATTTTTGTATTTAAGTGTAAAACAAGAGTCTGAAGACTTTATGTATGCACTGTAAGCGTATAAAAAGAAGCAGATAATGGTTGTGTTGCTTAGTGGGTTCATGATTTTTGGTTCAAAGCAATGAAGGGAGGGCTGTGTTTGTTTGGGTGTTGATTTAATTTATCAGCAGTGTTTGTCAAATATCGCTTACTGCGCCTTTAAGGGCACAAAATGCATATCTATTAAGCTTATTGAGCAAAACACATTTGTTTCATTTACTATAAAACTAGAAACAAGTCAGACAGTGATGTCCTTAATGTCATGTTCATTCTAACTATATTGTTCTTGTTGTCTAATGTATTGCAAATGTTCATGTAAATATCTGTCCAGATTGTCATTTATGGGGACATACCAAAAAAGAAGGAGAATGTGATTTACCTGTCAAACCATCAATCAACGGGTTAGTCTCGATGCTCTTATCTATAAATGTTCCGAAATAGTTGTGATGCAGACCATGGGAAAACCTTTTCTCTTTCTTTGAATTTGTACCCTGTGGGTAAATACTATGGTACCACACTATATATCTCAGTGTCGTGGTATCTAACAACATCACTGTACCAGTTGTAAAGGTTGTGTTCTCCATTGCAGCTGACTGGATTATTGCTGATATGTTAGCCATTCGACAAAATGCACTTGGACACGTAAGATATGTCCTGAAAGATGGTCTAAAGTGGCTTCCTTTATATGGATGGTATTTCTCACAGGTAGTGTACACTAATTTGAAACATTAGACTTCATTCATGTTTATTGAATGGTTTTATAAACAATTTACATTTACAGTGTTACAAGAATGGAACCAGTTGTATATTTGTGGTTTATGACTATGGTTGATGTGATTCACAGCATGGAGGTGTGTATGTGAAGAGAAGTGCCAACTTTGATGAGAAAGCCATGAAAAAGAAATTATCATCTCAGACCAAAATGGGTACACCTGTGAGTATATGTCTATAGCATACACCGACTGAAAATCCAGAAAGCTGTGCTTGACACATGTATATACAACCCAATTCCAGAGAAGTTGGGACATTTTGCAAAATGCAATAAAATCAAGAATCTGTGATTTGTTCATTCACTTTAACTTTTATGTAATTGACAAAAGTACAAAGAAAAGATTCCAAAGTTTCCACTGACCAACATAAATGAATTTTGTAAATATGAACAAATTTTGATTTTGATGGCTGCAATACACTCCAAAAAAGTTGAGACAGAGGCATGTTTTACACCATGTCACATCAATGTTCCTTTTAATTACAGTGTTTAATTGTTTAGGAATTGAGGATACTAATTGATAAAGTTCTGCAAGCAAAATTTCTTGTCCAGTTTCACTTGATACAAGACTTGCTCAGCAGCTCAGCAGTCTGTGATTGTTGTTGTCTGATTCTCCTTTTCATGATGAGCCATACATTTATAATAGGAGACAGATCTGCTGGTCAGTCTAGCACAGGTGTGCGGAACCTTAGTCCTGGAGGGCCCGTGTCCCTGCAGAGTTTAGCTCCAACCCTAATCAAATCTGAGCAAGCTAATCAAGGTCTTCAGGATGCAGGTTTTTTTCAAGGTTGGAGCTAAACTCTGCAGGGACACCGGCCCTGCAGGATCAAGGTTCCCCACCTCTGGTCTAGCACATTCACTCTGTCTGCGAAATCACGCTGTTGTAGCACATGCAGAATGAGACCTGGCATTGTCTTAATATAATAACCATGGACTTCTTATGAAAGATGCCATTTTTTTTTTTTTTTACTTTGATTTTTATTGGACACAGAACAAAGGGTCATCATGGGCATTACAAAGTCAAGACACTGCAATTTCCATACATTCTTTAGAGTACAGTATCACACTCATCCTCAATGGTTTGTGTACACAATCCATTTATCCCAATACTTGAAACATTTATCCAAATTAAATCTAACAGTAAATGTAAGTCTCTCCTACAATAGATTTCATTTACGATTCCCAACCACTGGTCTCTTGTTGGAGGGTCAGCCTGAAACCATTTACGTGTTATGACTTTTTGACTGCTTGCTAAAAGTATTTTTAATAAGTACTTATCCCTGCCTAGAACTGTTTTAGGGATTTTTCCTAGATACAGTTTAATGAAATGAAAATCCAACTCCTCCCCTAGTATTTTCCCAATTTCAGCTGCCACTTCATGCCAGTAAGGTTGTATTTTTGAACATGCCACAAAAATATGGAAATGATTAGCCATTGAGGTTCCACATTGCCTCCAACAAAGGCCCAGACTCTGATCACCTATGTGTATTGCTGTTAATTTGGGAGTTATAAAGAATCTTATTAGATTCTTCCATCTAAACTCCTGCCAGGATCTTGAGTTTATTGTATTTGCCTGTGTAACACATTTATTTGTCCATTCTTCCTCTGTTATTTGAGAGGCTGTTTCTTTCTCCCATTTCTGTTTTACATTTGATGTATGTTTTTTACTAGTTTGTATATATCCATACAATTTTGAAACCAACCTCTTATTGTCTTCTTTTAAGTATTAGTTAATAAATGTTGTGATCAAATTATCATCACTTGTTACTATACATTTTACTTTTTTATTTAAGTAATCTCTAACTTGCAAGTGTCTATAAAAATCCTGCTTTTCTGACCTGGAAACTCAATACATTTCCATTAGAGATGATTGAATAATAAGATCTAATTCCTCTCCAGACCCACTGTTTAAATCTCTCATCCAACCTAGCAGGTTCAAAGTGTGGATCATATACTATCCAGTAGTCTAGCCTGTTTTTCTAATTGTAATTTCCTCACAATTCTAAACCACAACTTCACTGAAAATACAGTCCATTTATTTAATTCCTTGTAACTCCTTTCAGCTAGATTTTTATTCCCAAGTAATGATTGTAAAGGTGTACCTATCTGTGTAATTTCCAGAGTTTTTCATCTAGACTCGTAGCTCGGTATACACCAACATATTAAAGACTTCAATTGTGCAGCATAAAAATAATCCTGAAAACAAGGTAGGGCCCTCCCACCCTTGTCTTTTGCCAACTGCAATGTCTTAAACCTTATACTAGGTGTTCTACCATTCTGAACAAATCTCGAAATCATCCCATCCCATTCATTAAATTGGTTTTGTGATATGTCCAGAGACAGTGATTGAAAAAGGTAAAGTAACTTTGGTAGCACGTTAATTTTAGTAATTTTGATTCGATTACTCATGTCTAGTGGAAGCAGAGTCCATTTAGCAATATCAGATTTTGTCTCCGTACAAATAAGACCATAATTACTGTCCAAGAGTTTTGATATGTCTTTTGTTAAATTTATCCCTAGACATTTTAATGAAGAAGAATTCCATTTAAATTTATATTGCCTTTTTATATCCCCTTTAGGTCTAAAATTAAATGTAAGCGTTTGAGTCTTTTGGATATTTATTTTATATCCAGAGTATAAACTATATGTATTTAAAAGGGTCATCAATTTAGGGATGGTGGATTCAGGGCTTGTCAGGAATAGAAGAACATCGTCTGCATACATACAGTTCTTATGTTCGTTTTCTTTTATTGTGATCCCCTTTATCTCTGAATCCTCTCTTATTACTTGAGCCAGAGGCTCAATAAATAATGCGAACAGAGATGGGCTTAGGGGACATCCCTGACATGTCCCTCTTTCCAGGCTAATTGTTTTAGACAAATGTCCATTAGTCTTAATCCTAGCTGTTGGAGAGGAGTATAACATTTTAATACACTTAATGAATTTATCGTTAAAACCGAATCTTTCCAGGACCTGATACAAATAATACCATCCAACTGAGTCGAATGCTTTCTCAGCATCTAGACTCAGCAAGATCATGCTTGTATTTCCTGTCATAATATAGCTCATTATTTGTAGCGTTCTCCTTAAGTTATCCTGTGTCTGTCTATTTTGTATAAATCCAGTTTGATCTAGATCTACCAACTCAGGAATAATGCCCTCCAATCTCTTAGATAAGATAGTAGCAAACAATTTATAGTCCACATTTAAGACCGATATCGGTCTATACGAGCTGCAATCACTGGAATTCTTCCCTTCCTTTGGGATGACCGAAATAACGGCTTCTTTCCAAGATTGTGGAATTTCGCCACCTCTCAGTATATAATTAAAGCATTTAAGCAGTATTTGGGCTCTCAAAGTTTTATAAAATTCAGACGGATAACCGTCTGTGCCCGGTGCTTTATTTACCTTCAGCTTTGATATAGCACATCTAGTTGTTCCATTGTTATTTCAGCTGTTAATTCTTTATTCTGTTTTTCCCCTATTGACGGTGAGTCCAAAAAATGTTTTATGGTTACATTATCTGCCCTGGCTGGTTGGGTATATAGATCTTTGTAAAATGATTCAAAAGATTCCTGACTATCCTTTAATTTGTTAGCTACTTTCTGTGGTTTAGGGTTCTTTATTTTATATATTATATTTTTTGCTTGCTGTTTTCGTATCCTCCAAGATAATAATTTCATTGCTTTAGGGCCTGTTTCGTAATACCTCTGTTTCTATTTCATCATCGTATATACCATCAACTCTTGTTTTAACTCACTTATTCGAGTCCATATTTGTGGGTCTTTCTGTTTAGCGTGTTCAATCTCTATGAAAGATGCCATCTTGATGGCAGTACATGTCTCTGTACAATCCCAATATATGCCTCTATGTCAGTGGTACCTTCGCACGTATGTCAGTCACTCATGCCGTTTGCTCTGCTGTACCCCCATACCATGACAGATGTTTGCTTTTGCTTCTGTCATTAATGAAAGTTTGGATAGTCCTTTTAGTGTTTGGGACTAAGAACTCGAAGTCCATTTTTCCTGGAAACAAGTTGAAATGTCACCTGAGTACAGCACACATTTTTACTGTCTTTCTGAATATCTGAGATGAGCTCTGGCCCAGATAACCCGGCAGCATCGCTGCACAGAATTGATGTGTAGCTTTCTCGTAGAGTAACATATATTCAGGTTGCATTTCTTGGTGCAGCAGCAGACTGTGGTAAATGACAATGGTTTTCTGAAGTACTCCTGAGCCCATGTGGCTATATTTAACACCGCAGCATTTAGTTTCTTATTCAGTGTCATCTGAGGGCTCAAAGGTCAAGCGCATTCAGCTGAGGTTTCCTGTTTTGCCCTACATGTGCTGTGATATCTCTGAATTCCCTGAATCTTTTTACAATATTATGTATGGTACTTGGTGAAAGACCTAAATTCTTGGCAATTTTGTATTGCGAATACCTTGACCTATTACCAATTCACCTGGTTACTGTGAACTGTTTCAGAACAGTTTAACGTGTATATTCTGTAACCTTTTCACTTTTATTTTGCCTCTGTTCCAACTTTTTTGGAATGTGTTGTAGCTGTCAAAAACAGCATTTGTTCATATTTACAAAATACATGTACGTTGGTCAGTGAAAACTTTGGAAATCTTTTCTTTGTACTTTTGTCAATTAAATAAAATTTAAAGAGAATGAACAAATCACGTTCTTAATTTTATTGCATTTTGCAAAATGTCCCAACTTCTCTGGAATTGGGGTTGTAGAATTCATGTAATGTGTAGTCATATGTCTGTCTCAAGTATATTAAATAGGGGTGTGATGAGACACTTATCTCACAAGACAAGACGAGACATGAGACTGGGTTCACGAGAACGAGACGAGACGAGTTTTTTTAAACTTTTCTTAAGAAATCCTCAATGATGAAATATATGGGGAAAATAGTCTTTTGTTCAACTGAAAAGGACAGCATGCAAAAAAACTTCCATTTTAACGAATTATATGCAGTAATAAACAACATTTAAACAAGAGCTTCACGATTCTGGATAAATTGAAAATCCCAGTTGTTTTTAATAAATTGGAGACCATGATTCTCTCATAATTCTGGAGACAAAAGATTAGAAAACTAAACAAAATAACGTAATTTACTAGTGGTTCTGACAAACTGTTCATTGCTTAAGTCTTTTAAAAACATATATTCATTTAAACAAAACAATTTAAAAAAAAATTCAATAAAGGAGTCAGTGTCTCCAATTCATTAAGACTTGTTTGACTATTGGAATCTCCCGAATTAGTGATTTAATGACATACTTTTTTTAAACGAGCAGTTGTCGCCACCTCCTGGAGCAACACAGAGCAACACAAACAGTCTTTTCAACTACATTATAATCATTATTTCTGTGTTATAGACATTTAAATGATAGAAGTACTGGGATAAAAGTTTATAGTTTGGGTATAAACGCTTATTGTCTACAGTAGCGATCAAAACAAAAGTATCTTAACACTTGTATGTATTGTAGCGCTTATCCTCTTCCGCCAAGAGGTGGAGACAACTGCCCGTTTAAAAACAGTATGTCATTGAATCATTCATTCAGGAGATTTTAATAGTCAAACAAGTCTTAATGAAGTGAGACACTGATGACTCCTTTGAATGTTTTGTTGTTGTTGTTGTTGTTTAAATGAATATATGTTTTTAAAAGACTTAAGCAATGAACTTTTTGAATTTTTTGCATGCTGTCCTCTTCAGTTGAACAAAAGACTATTTTCCCTATATATTTCATCATTGAGGATTTCTTAAGAAAAGTTGTGTTGTCTCCCAGTCTCGGCTCGTCTTGTGAGATAAGTTTGCAGGGTAAAAACATGGGTTGCTTTTCGCATTGGTTTGAACAAAAACAACCCCAATACTATGTTCCTGCAATACCTGAGGCTGCAGTTCTAGCACATTTCCAGGACCCTATATTTTGGGACAGTGCCATCTAGCAATTCCATTCCAACAAAGAATTTATTTTTCTTTATCATGAAGTAGTCTGTATTTAGTAGACTGCGAAAAATGATTATAAGTTCCACACACAGAGATATATAAATTGTACATTTATTTAAATGGGGGGGGGGGGGGGCATCACNCTGTATTTAGTAGACTGCGAAAAATGATTATAAGTTCCACACACAGAGATATATAAATTGTACATTTATTTAAATGGGGGGGGGGGGGAGACATCACTGGAATCGGATCGATATCGGCCAATACCGAACCCTAGGTATCGGAATCGGAGGAGAAAAAGGCGGATTAGAGCATCCCTAGTAATAAGTAATACATAATGTGATAGATCAATAGATCGATTATAGTTTTTGGAGAAAACTTTTGCCATGTTTGGAGAAAAGAACACACTGCATTCCAGCATAAGAAACTTATCCTATCTATGAAATATGGTAGTGGTAGTATCATGGTTTTGTCCTGTTTTGCTGCATCTTGACCCCGAGACGGCTTGCCATCTCTGATGGAACAATGAATTTTGAATTATACCTGCAAACTCTGACAGATGTCCTGACATTTTCTTTTTGTAAACCGAGTCTCAAGAGAAAGTCAGTCATGCAGCAAGACAGTGACCCCAGGCACACAAGTTGTTTACCTAAGAATGGTTAAGGAAGAACAAAGTTAATGCTTTGGAATGGCAGAGTCAAAGTCCAGACCTTAATCTAACTGAAATGTTATGGAAGTACCTCAAGCAAGCTTCATAAGCACAGCATTTCGACTTAGAAGCGTGCAGTGCTCATGTTTATTTAACAAAGTCAAAGCCTTTTTGAAAATCTAACTGTGGAGGTCAGTGTTGATATTGTGGGTTGAGCATTTACATTAACTGTGTATAACTTACCAATAGCAGAATTCAGTTGGTGTCCGAAGCATTGTAGTCTTGTCCATCCGTTCAACTCAGCGGCTTTGATGATATTGGTCCCGCTGTCAGTGGTGATGCAGATCTGGTGGTCCTCGCTGAGTTCCAGGGTGGCGAGTGCATCTGTAAGTCCAGCTGCAATTGCTGCTCCATATGATCCTCTGGAAAGTAGACTGTTTGGGGGCATAAGCTGACAAAATTCCAATCTTTGTAAATAAAGTGGACTGTCAGGCTCAAGTATGGTTCAGAGGTTTGACTAGACCCCAGGTCAGCTGTGGTCGCAAAATACAACACTGACTTCAGTTGCTCCTCCACACTTTCCCTGACTTCACCATAAAGTGCAGGTATAGCTGTGCGTAAAAAATATTTTCGACCAGGGAGCTCGTATCTGGGGTTGATGACTGACATAATTTTCCTGAAGCCCACGTACTAAACTGCATCGTGTCCTTAGCCAAGAAGTTTGTAACAGCCTTAATAATGTCTTTATGATGTTTAGACTGTTTGTCATAAGGTATGAATGCAGGCATTTGTGTTTGCTGCATGGACTTCTCTTTTGACAAAGCTGGTGTTGGGAAGGGGGATGGAGGTGGTGGTGATGATTCGGGGACAAGTTGGTTTAAACTTTTATGTTAGGGATGTCACAATTCTCAATATAATATCGAACTGTTCGGCACAACATCCACGGTTCAATACGCACTTGTGAATTGCGTTTTTTTTGTTTTTGCATTTAAATAACTTCCTTGTTTTATTTATCTCGGAATTTGCTGTATGTGTGTGCGCGATTTCACATGCTGAAATGTGGAAACGCTTTCCTGGTTTTATTTGAAAAAGCAACATGCAGAGCATCTTCCATTCTAATGATATGCAATAATAAACCTATCTAAACCTGTTGTCCAAAAAAAGAGTTATAAAAACAAAAGTTATAAAAAACATTATAACGTTTTTAATTCACAACATCAGTCAAGTGTTAGAAATGACTTCCTTATGTGATCTTATGTGGATTCTTATCACAGAATGAGGCAGACAATAAATTCTGTACTCATATTCTAAGTATGTCGATTAGCCATGGCTTATGAAAATACACAAGATGGCTTGAAGAACAAAGATAAAACATACATTATTGCAGCAATAGCGATGCCTTTATCCATATTAGAGAAGCTGGAATGGAACGTCATCAGTGATACTACTTTGACGCATATGTGGATTTTCTGCACGAGGGCGCCCTCTGGCATCCAGTATAAATGAAACCCATTCTGTTTTGCCTTAAAATAAAAAAAAATACCTCTCTCAAAAGAAAAATTAAGCAGACATATACTAAACCACGCTTTTTCCAGTGTACAGAGGTTTACGGGATTTTTTTTTTAATTTGTTGCAACAAAAAAAAAAGTGGCAAGATATCACAACCAAACCAAAAACTGTAGTTAAAAACCGAGATATGTATTGAACCGTGGACTACCTGTGTTGTTGCATCCCCTAGTGTTGTTGCATCCCCTAGTGTCTCATCTTCTGACTTCAGAATGTTCTAACGGGTGGAACTGCTTCAAATGGTGGAAGATTTGTCGTGTTCCCGCTGCTAGTCAGGACCATTTTGCAGCGCACCGAAACCTGAAGTTTATCCAATCTTGAATAGCCAAACCACTTCCACACCACTGAATTAGTCTTTCCTCTCTTATCAAATATTTAGTCTGCATTCTTCTTAGTCGTAGAAGCTCGTTTAGTCACATCTGTATTTCGGTCAGGGGTATTCATTTTGTAGCTAAAACTTGCCGCGATGGAGCTTAACCAACTACTGCTGAGCGCTGGATGCATCTCTTGATGTCCCTTGCGGGCTGGAGACTCAGAACGTTGTAGCTGCTATTGTCTAGACGAAAGACTCAAAACAAGGAGTGTCTTTTGGAAGTGTACCTTTATCCCTTTATCTTTATGCTTCTTAATTTCCATGCTGTGAATGGCTGTTTCCATTAGAGTGGGGGGTGCACATTTCTTTCCTCCTGTGAAACTTGTTGGCATAGTCCAAACACACATTTAGAAAAGTGTCACTAAAGTTTTACCAGTGCATTATTCACTTACCAGACCACAACCAGAATACCTTTGGAAACCTTACAAATACATTAAGAACATGATGGCAAAAGTTTGAACTGTCATGCATGCATTCATATGTCCATTAACAGCTGAGTGTGTGTAAGATGTTTCACTACAATACTAAGATGGATGTGTTTGCAGGAGTTTTAAAGTTCATAACATAGTTATAAATTAATGAATTTGGATGAATCTTTGTGATCTCTCTTAGGCCCAATCCCAGTTCTATTTTCTACCCCTTTGCCTACCCATCACCCCTTCCCTTTGCCCCTTGAAACGAAGTGGAAAGGGGAAGGATTAAAATTTTTCCCCTAAGAAATGGGCCTCCACTACTACAGTTATAAGTCGTCATACGTTGTCGCTAGCTCCTAACGTTTTGTCAGAGGACATGCGCTGTGCAGTTGTGTGGATTGCAGCGGTTTTTTTTTTTTTTTTTTTTTTTTTTTTTTTTTCCTTTTTGCAGACGTTTCTTTACAGAACATCACCGTAAACACAAAAATTACTTACATTTATGGGTCTGCTTGCTCGAGTGAGCAGCCATGTTGAAAATTTCACTTAGCCCTATGTTTGAAGTGAGGTCCCGAAAAATCTTAATTTGGAGGGCTATCTAGCCCTTCCCCTTCCCCCTACCCCTCCAACCAAAAGAGAATTGAGACACCCCTACCCCTTCACATGAAGATGGGGTTCTGTGTCGCTCCCCATATTTGATATTCCTTAAGTCTTGTATTTTTACTGCATGACAAAACTGAGAATTACTGAGAACTGAGAATCTTAGAATCTATTATTGTCCCAGGACTGTGATAGACTCATAATTGACTAACATTATTAAGTTCTACTGTTTTATCACTCTTCCACTGTTTATTTTCCATACAGATGTATCTTGTCATCTTTCCAGAGGGAACCCGCTACAACCCTGAGCTCAAGAAAGTTATCAATGACAGTCAGGCTTTTGCTGCTAAAGAAGGTATTGTTTCCCCTCTATAAAGCCACCCTTAAGATATGTACTTTTGTATTAAAGTCTGGGAGATCGAGAAAAAGGTCTGGAAAAGTAATATGCATTTAGAAAATAGAGTGAATTTTCATTTCATGTTGACTTTAAAGGAGCAATTCACCAAAAAAATAAAAATCAGTCAGGTCAGCTGTGATTTGGGGGTAGGTGTGACAGTGATTGTGTGCTCTCTGGTTTTCTAATTAAAAAGGCCAAGATTTGTATTTACAGTAGGGGTGGGCGATATGGCAAAAATATCATATCACGTTTTTTATGTTTGTTTTTTTCCAAAAATATTACGATTCATGATTGTATCACAATTCTTTGTCATGTAGGTTTTACTGTTTTGCAAGTTGTCTGAGCAGTAAAGCCAAACTAATTTCCCTTTTTTAAAAACAAAGGCTTTCAAGGTAACAAAGTATAAAATAAAAAAAGAATGGCAGATATTTATGCCAATATGAGTGAAGATAAAAATCTTTCTGATTATTTTATGTTTGTTATTAAGAAAAAATGAGAACAAAGATATACATTACAAACAAATATAATACAAAAAAACGAACAGTGCCTTATATTTCAGGTACAGTAGGTATATTTAGCAGTAGCATTGAAGAAATTAAATTAACAAGTATAAAAAGTGAAACACTATATACATATACACTGTATACATCAATTGTACATGGATTCTTATTAAAGCAACTGTATTAACATTCTTCAGTCAAGAGCAGTGAGTGATTTTTTTTATTTTATTTTATTTTTATTTTTTCCTCTTTGTGTATTGTTTTATTAACAATAAAACATCATTCACCCAAAAATTAAAATTCTGTCATCTGTCTGTTAGTTCTGCCATTTACCCGCTCTCAGATTGTTTTAAACCTGAATGAGTTTCTTTTTTCTGTTGAACATTATCATTTCTGTTATTAAATTCAATGGGGACCAGCTACTGTTTGGTTATCCACATTCTTCAAAATATCTTACTTTGTATTTAGCACAAAAAAAAAAAATTAATTGTAACTAATGTAAGTGAGTAAATAATGACACATAATTATAAATTTTGGGTGAACTATCCTTTTAGTGACAAGCAGCAGCATGTTTTGTACCGTCACTTTAAGAGCTGCACGCATCTGTTTTTCTCTCAGTTGTTTTCACATAACTTAGTTCAGTAAAAGGCCCTATTCAACAGGCTGTTACTGTGCGTGTGCTGTTCTGAAAAGCGCATGTGAGAACAGCACGCATATGAACTGTTTAACTGGCAAGACATTAAAGCAAATAATGTGCTTTTGTGATTGTGAATAAGTGCAGTGTCCTGTGAGTGTAACTGAAGTATAAGTATATTGAAACGAAAGCGCCAGTTGAGTTGAGTGTTGTAGCCAATTACAGTCATGTTGAAAGGAAAGCAATGACAAAAGTATTTTCAGATTTTACTGTATTTAGTTTAGTCAGAATGAGCTCAATATCTTGGCAGTTTACTGACTGTATTCTACACACTCAAATTCTTTAAGTATAACAAAATTGTGGATACCAAGGTTATTATACTTTTGCATTTTAAAATTAGTTTTACTTTAATATCGTTTTCAAATTTGCAGTAAAATTGTTTCGTTTAAGTTTGTTAGTTTTAATTTAATTTAATTTTTATTTTGTAAACCTATTTCTATTTAGTTTTTATGTAGTTGTTTCAGTTTTAGTAATTACATTTTTAGCAGAATTAACTGATCACTTCTAGAAAGACTTAATTTAACCTTAGTGACAAAAACGTCTAGCGACACAAAATTAAAGCATGCTGAGATTGATTAGATGGTAAAAGTATACAAATATATGCCAAATTGAAGCAGTCATGTCTTTTTACTCTATAAATCTACTAGGTTGCTCTTAAATGATCATTTTTAAAAGCACTGTACTGAATAATAAATGTGCTGTGATATTTAATTTGAAAACAAATATAATTTGTTTATAGGACTAGGACATCTAGGCCTAGATGTCTTTTATCTTATTTAACCGTAATCATGAAACTGTAACTGTAGTGTTTTGCTCACTTTCCCACGAACAAACGCACATAAATGGGGCAAATGAAATTCAATGATAACGGTGGAGCCTGCACATTAGATTTGCAGTGTTGACACATTATTAGCCATTCACGCTGCAGCAGAAGCTTGTTGTTCGTTTTCTGTAGCCTAACTGTATATAATTTTAGTCAATACGTTTTATTTTTAGTACTTTTATGAAGGACCAATGGTCACGTATTCACTGCAGAGTTTAAGGAGAAACAATATGGCATTTAACAGTAAAGGCATATTTAAATATGTTTTTTTAATTTATGAAGAATTATAAGCGTGTATTTTATGCACAGTTGTTTAGCCTGGCAGATTTTTCACGAGATGTAGGCAAAAGTTTTTTTTTATTGTTTACGGTAAGGATGTGCGTTCATATCTCATTTTCTGTTGTGTTGCTTGTCTATTTTTCTTCAAAGCACCAACTTAGAATGCCTTTTTCGGTTTGATTGCTTTTGTTGCATGAGAAAAGAAATAATTTTGCCTGATCCAGTAGCCTAGATTTAATGCGGGTGCGGTTAAGGTCGTAGTCTTTGTCAAACGGGTCGTGTACAGTATTAAATTCGTGCTGTTGTCGGATAATGGGTCAGATGTTCTGTGAAGTAGGTTATTGTAGGTGCAGGTTTACCAAACAGGACCCGTGCAGGACTCTGCTTTGTATCTCTCCATCAGATAACCTGACGTGCATGTTGCACCATTTACAGGTAATTCCCTAAACCGCCCACACAATATAAATAAGAGTTCCCTATTGATTGAAGCAGTCTCTCATGTTGCATTTTTGACACTAGGGGGAAACTTTTTTTCTTTTTGCCTTTGAGCAGCTGCATAAACCTATGGCATTTCAGCCCGCCAAAACGTCATTTCATCAGAATCTTTCTCCTCTCCATCTCCCCACTGGACCCCAAAGACGAAGAACAAAGAAGCCTACTACTCACCATAGAAGAGCCCTGGCAGAGAAACACACTCTCCTGCTCAGCGCTTCTCCCCTGTGGCCATCAGATGACAATTAAGAGCAAATTTCCTTTTCAAGGCAAACAAATTTCCTCTTCAAAGCAAACAAATTTTGGCGCGTTTGTTTCAAAATGCTACGCCACCCTTGCACAAGTCAGATGAACACAGTGAGTATGTCGCTTACCTCGGCCATGCTCATGCTGAGGCAGATCTCACTGAGATGGATTGCTGTCATTGCGAGAGCATGAGTCTCACCTCACTACACTTGTGGAACACCTTCTTCAATACCCTCCCCACAATGAGATAATTCCCTGGCGCTCTTTTCCCAAAAGGGTCAGTGTCCCTCTTCTGGAACAAACAGTTTGTTCTATTTCAGAGGATCTGAAGTGGACGTTGCCACTGATTCAGTGTCACTGGCAGCCTCTGATGCTGAGGAACTTAATCAGCTCGTGTCCGTTCCTTTGCCTGCGCCATCCTCACCTCCATTGATGACACAGAGCAAAAGGGCTGTGAGAAGCTCCCTCCTCTTGAAGAAGCCGTTGCTGCACACCGGGGCGGGGCCCATGGCTTTGGGATGGAAAGCCAAGGCTGTTCATCCATCCAAGCCCTGTAGAAATACTTTAGCCGTAATGGCTAGGGCATACTCCGCAGCCGGACAGTTGAGCTCAACGTTACACACTGCCAGTTATCCAGGCAATTTTTTCAGGTGAAATTCCTCAAGGCCACGGACAAGTCTGGCCGAGACCGAGCAGCTTTTAGGAATCTGCGCAGCACAACTGACCTGGCCCTGCACACAACAAAGTCACCAGAAGGCTCCGCCAACTCAAAAGCCTACAGAGTCTGCCCCATCATCTACTCAGCCTTAGTCCAAGTGCCCTTTAAAGAGCACTACTCTTCTTCACAACACCTTGATGATCAGTTCCCTACCTTCTGTGCAGAGACCTGCCACCCATAAAATTCAGATTTACATTTGAAGGGTGTGGCTTACCAATATACAGTCCTTCCATTTTGACCTTCCCTGGTTCCACAGACTTTGCAAGTGCAGGGACGTGGCCCTCTTGCTCACAGGTCACTGCTTTCTCAGCAAACTGGAGCATTTAGACTTTAGGGGCACTTTTTCATGAGATACGAAATACGTACCAATAAGTACATATCACTGCAGTTTCCAAAAGAAATGAACACTAGGCAGTAAAATTCCAACACCTTTTATTCCTTTTTCACACAAAGTATGATTGATAGAGTTTTGGTTAATAAAGCGTAATTTTTGCATAATTACTTGAAGAATCTTATGACTTCAAAACAATTTTAATATGTTGGGAGATTTGAAAACTGATACTTTTGAATGTTAGCATCATCACACATCCAGCTTCATATCCATGGTTTTTCATAACCGGTAGGTTTGTTTGGTAGCTCACGCAGTAGAGAGATGTACTTGAGAGATCAAGAGCTCCGGTTCAAATCCTGTGTAACTACGGTTTGATAAAACAGTTCAAATCTGCACACGGAAGATTCAAATGGCACACTTGTGTCAACAAATGCATTTTTATATCAGTTTTGCATTTGTCAAGACTATCGGGTAGGTTTAGGGTTGGGTTTGGTGCAGGGCATATTTCCAACATGACAGAGCATTAACTTTTAGCAACAGTTCTTGGATATTTGAACTCTAAACCGCCGCAGTATGTACCTAAAGCAACGTACCAAAAACACAGCAATACGTACCTAAGTCAACGTAATAAAAATGTGCCAGGTATTAAACCAGTGTTTTGACGCCACTCAGTGGACATTTCTCTTTGAAACGAAAATGTACAGTAAGAAACTTAAAAACGGTGCTGCAGAAAAGTACCCAGAGATATTTATTTTTACAAGACCGGGTTGAATATTTTAGCTATGAGAAGCATTAAACATGGACGCGCCATGGTAGAAAGCAATACTTACTGGCAAACACTTCTTAGTGTTACACAGTAAACAATTACAAAAATGCTACAACGCAATCATGTATTCTGCTGTATTACAGCTTTAATCAGGATAAAAACGTGTATTAAAAGTTAACAAAAGTAACGTTTACAAATAACAGCATATGTAAAAATATGAGAGAACAACAAACAAAAACGCATACCATTCTGAAACGTCCTGTCGGAGTTGTGCTTACACAGGTTTTGCACGATCCTAATATTCTCTGGGTCTCATTCGACAACAACAACACTACTGTTTACAATACAAAACCGGAGCACATGCCACTGAGGTGAGGGGTGTGATGTTTCTGCACGTGCACTAGGCAGTTTAGCGAATCACAACACACTGGGCCAGCTAACAGATCTAAGCCCATTGCATATTTCTGAGGGAGGGGCTTAATAAAACCAGGAAATCATCAGAGCGTTCATTGGAGAAGGGAAAGCAGAAGCAGTAACACATTAGACTGCACCCCATAAACACAGTCAAGCCTAGAAAAAGAAACCGTCAACCACCCCTTTAATCCTGTAAAGCTGCTTGCTTTAAAGCAGTCTATTGCATAAAGTGTTATATAAATAAATGTGTCGTGACTTTACTGCCGTGCCAATTACAGATCTGGTGCAAACATATCCACATCGCTATCATATTGCCTTCTTAACTTAATGTTGGTTGTTTTTGTTTATTTTGTTATTAAGAGCAAAGCACACATCATATATTTATACATTAATCTAAACACTGCTCTCAGCATTACAGGCTGCATTGGGATGTTTGCTAACAATAAACCATGAAAAATTACTTTGTAGTAATTACATAGATAGATAATAGATAGACAGACAGACAGACAGACAGATAGATAGATAGATAGATAGATAGATAGATAGATAGATTGATAGATTGATAGATGGATAGATGGATAGATAGATGGCTTTCTGAATGTTTTCCCCATGTACTAAATTGCAGTTTCTCAAACAAATTTACTTGCAGTAGTCATGTTGTTGTGTTGCCTATTGCAGGACTTGCTGTGCTGAAACATGTTTTAACACCAAGAATGAAGGCATCACATGTTGCCATTGAGACTATGAAGGAACACCTGGATGCTGTCTATGACATAACCGTTGCATATGAGGGAACACTCACAGCAGATGGCCAGAGACACCCAGCTCCTACAATGCCAGGTACAGTATGCTGTTATTGTCATACATTCAGTTTTCAAACAGCATGATTACTTTCCTCAGCTGAAACTAGCACAGGAAAGAAGGCAGACACAGTGTTATACCATTGATTGAGGGCTGGAAAAATACAGATATGTGAATTTCCTGTTACTTCCTGTAAACAGTGAGTTGTTACAATGTGTTATTTTCCATTGGTTCCCAAAAACACTAAAGCAATAAGAGGTTTCATTCAGAAAACATCCTGTTTTTCACAGGAATAAACAGTAGCAACATTTAGGTAGCTGTTAGGATATTGTCACATCCTTCTTTGGAAAAAAAACAAAACAAAAAAAACAAAAAAACAAATGGTAAGGTCTGTCACAATATCAAAGTTCTAGTCATGCGTCACCATTTCCAGGTCTAAGTGCTCTATCAGATCCCACAAGCAAACAACAAACTTGTATACAATTGCCAATAATATACTTTATCGCCATACTGAAATCTAAGTTGGCCAGAAAGTGATTAATCTGTGAATCATTGAAATATTGATGTCTGGAACACAGCGAGTATGGAGACTGTAGTGTTCACCTTATATTTTAAAAGCTTAAAGGTATGCTGTAAACAAATGGTGATCTTAAATTGCTGTAGAAATATAGTAAAGCCTTGAACCTTACCATACAACCTTTACCATATTTAATGTGCATAAAATAAAATAAAAATGTTATGTACTTTTTAAGATTAAATAAAATTGTAAGGAGTGAAAAGTAGTTTTTTTTTCTTCAGAAATGTGTTTAAGTAAAAGTACAAGTAGTCAGTTTAAATTGTACTTGAATAAAGTACAAATCCTCCAAAATAATACTTAAGTACAGTAATCAAGTATCTGTACGTGCACTGCAAGCATTTGGTAACGTAACATTTTTGTAATGAGAAATGTCTTTTAGCAAAAAATAAAACCTTGCAAGTGAACAAATTAAGACAGAAGTGTTGTAATTTTCTTACTTTTCTTACTAAGTGAAATAATTTGTAGAATTAAGTACTTTTTTTTTTTTTCGCTTTCATAAACAGTTTTTAATTGTTTTTTTTTTTTTTTCTGTTTGTTTGTTTTCTGTCTGATGGTTGTCTGAAATGCCTTTGTGATTTAAATTCTCTGTGTGATAGAGTTCCTGTGCAAGGAATGCCCCAGGGTGCACATCCACTTCAACCGTTTGGACATGAGGGAAATTCCTACGGAGCCAGTGTACTTCCGCAGATGGCTGCATGAAAGATTTGAAATCAAGGACAAGTGAGTATCCAAAATATTCCCTAGTCCATCACTCTAATTTATGCATAACTACATATACACAACTACATATGGTTACATTTTTTATGGTGTCCTTTTTATATTGAAATTATACATTCAGGTACTTAGTAATATTAATTAACTACCTGGGCCCGTATTCACAAAACATCTTAAAGCTAGAAGTAGCTCATAACTTGCTGATTTAGGAGAAAATCTTAAAAATAATGGGCGTCAGGACTACATTTTTGCTCTAAGAGTATTTCATGAAGTGTTTTAGCGGTAAAACTGGCTTCCAAATCTGTGAAATGTTAGGAGTAGTGAAGAGGACTCCTAAGTCACTAAGACCAAATCACAAGCGCTCCTTCTTGCTGAAAAAAAAACGGAACAAAAAAACAATATGAACCATCACAGATATTCTAATGGTTTCCACTACAAATACCATTACAAACATTACAAACCATCAACTTTTAACCATTAAAACCATTCTAGTGTGTTTTGGGACATATTCCCAATGGTGACAAATTTCCAGTAAAGACCAACAGGCACCATTCCAGTTACCATTAAAACCAGTACAATTCCCATTATAACCAGTAAAACCATTATAAATTCTGTGATGGTTTCTATTGTTTTTTTTTTTTTCTTTCAGCAGTGTTAAAATGGCTGTTGCCTCAGAACATAAACATTTTAGAAACGCTGTATTCATTTGCACACATATGTTTTCCTATGGATCTTTTTTGTTTTTTGAGGTTATCCCAACTTCAAATTTTACTTGATTATATCTTTGTTTTTATTAATAAGTATAAGTTAAGCAAGAAATAACAGCTATTTTTGCATGTTTTACTATCAGCCATTATTATTCTACTCTGTTAATTAAAAGGCTGTTTATGTGCATATCCACTAATTGTTTACATGAAGCACTTAGCCTGCATTTTAAATTTTTATTTGGATGTGGCAACATTTTTATTTTTACACCTTTATTTGATTATGGCAACATAATATCACGCTCTACAATATTTCTATGAATAAATCTCTGACAGAGACCCCTTCCCTATCAGCCAATCACTGTGTGCATAGTTAGTAAGCATGCTGACATCATCTATAGCAATGAGGTCAGCCCCGTCCTTACTGTTAGCTTAAGACTTCTCTCTGTTCATTAGTAAAAGTTTGTCTCAGCAGCTTTGTGAATAGGTTTTAAGAGAAAACTCCTAGCTAAAATCTTTTACTGCTATTTAGGAGAACTCTTAGTGGTAAGATAAAACGTTTTGTGAATACGGGCCCTGTACTTACAATTATGTTCAGGATGAGGGTTTGGTTTAGAGGTAGCTGCATGCAAGGCTTCAATGCATGTAATTATGCATAATTTATTGTCATTACTATAGTGTTTACATGTAAAGTGTAACAAGGACACTGTAAAAAAAAAAAAGTGTCAGAAAAAGTGTTTTGATACAGTTAGCAACACTTTCACATAAAAACTACATGTACTTTAAAGTAGTTAAACTAGAGTCAAGCCACTAAAACATTTAAGGAGAGTGTGTTGGGTTATTTCCTCAATTTGCTCAACTGAAAAAATGTGTGTACGATACAACATGGCATAAAAATATCAATGCTGCCTTTCCTTACGCTACATCGCTATTGAATGGTGTTTTGTGTACTGTTCAAAACATGTTTTAAAAATATGTTACTCTTTCTGTTTAGGCTTCTCACCACTTTCTACGATTCTGAAGAACCTGAGAAAAAGTATAGGTTCCCTGGAGAAGGACAAAAGTCGCCACTTGGTCTAATAAAGACGTTGCCTTCTCTGCTGATTTTGGGTGGCCTCACTTTACCAATGCTGTTAACAGAGTCAGGTAGAAAACTCTATCTCAATACCTGGCTCTATGGGACTCTGGTTGGATGGGTGTGGGTAAGTGTAAGTCGCTAAACTAGCCATACTGAAAAAAGTTCATTCTGACCACTCATACACCCAGACACTTGGGTTTTATTGTTGGATTCTAATTTTCTTAACATAATTTCTTTTTAGCTCCTAGTACGTACCTTTTTTCATTTGTTTTATTTTATACTCTTAATTGGCAGAAGGTAAACAGTAGCAGTGTGTCTGCATTGCAAACAAGTATGAGATGCAAAAAATAAAACGTTCCAGGTGTCAGCATAATATGCTTGCAGCACTATAGACAGATATGTAGATTTTTAATAAGAATGTTTCAGTTTTGTTGCATCAACTGCTCAACTGTAATCTGAAATGCACAAATGGATAACAGTGTGTAACAGTATACTCCTAGCAGTCTTGAAATATTTGTCATTTAACCATCTCATTGGCCTTGTGGAACCATATGTTTTCAAATTTCCAGTATGCAAGTTGTTGTTTTTTTTTGTTTGTTTTTTTATAGATTTGTGTGGTTCTGGATATTATAAATAATTTCTAACATTAATTGTGTTTACAGGGTCTGTATGTCATCATCTTGATGTTCTTGAGATTATTTGGAGTAATTCATTATTTTGTGCTGATTTTCGTTGTGTAATGCAAGAGGTGTTTTTTTTTTTGGTGATGCATTGGGTTTGGGTTGAATGTGTTATACATCAGTCATGTTTTTATTTGATGCCAAGATCTAAAAAGCCTATCAATTATGGGCTTTTGCATTGCTGAATATTTCACAGATAGTTGCCAAACTTGCTGGTTGCAGGGGTATTAAAGATTGTTCAGTCAAAAAAAAAAATTCTGTCAACTTCATTATTCCAAACTTGTATGACTTTATTTCTTTGAAGAATCCCCACACAACCTATTTTCCATGTTTTTTTTTCCAGAACTTAATCAATAGCAATAATTTGGTCCACATAAAAAGAAAGCTGATACATTTGTCATGGATTTCATAGTTCAGTGGTTGTTTTTAAATGTTAAAAGGACCTCATCTTGCTCATGCCATCAAATTGTTTTTTAAAGCTTGTTGCTTTTTATTAGTAGTATATATTTATTAAGTATTATCATCGTATTATTCATAGTATTATTGGACAAAAAACAGCTTCATCAAGTGCTACTGGAGATGTTTAGAGCTTTGGAAGACCATAGACATTGTTAGACCTTCAATAGGACTCCCTCTGCTGGAAGCTTCTGGGACACTTTAGATCTAAAGGTCAGTGTAGGCTCCCACATTAAAAAGATTTGTTGACATACAGCTGATTGCACTAACCCATAATTTATAATGTGATTGTCATTAAAGTACATTATCTAAAAATATTCTGATGGGAAATGTATTTGAACGTTTGAAGTATGGGAATCTCAAATGAAAATAAGGCAGTAGCACAGATGTCTTTAGTATAAAGTTTATAACCCAAAACTTTAACCCCTAAATAGTATCAAGCACTTGTTGACAAAATCACAAATCACAGCAGGGTTCCCACAATCATAGAAAACCTGGAAAAGGCTTGGGAATTGATCAGTCAAAAAACAAAAAATGTGTTGGGGAAGCTATGTTGAAAGTGTAGTTTGCAACAGTTCGCTAAAAAAGTGGTAGTAGTGAAACTAAAGTTAAGCATTTACATTTAATCAGACATTTTTCAACAAAATCTTAAATAAGGTGATAATTACGCTTCAACTGAATGTATACATTAAATAAAGAAAACACAAACTTTGATTTGTGGTCATAATGTGTCATAAGTTTCAGACATCAAAAACCTTGTGACTTATAGTCAAAGGTTTTTTTGGGTTTTCGTTATGTCTAAGAGTCCTCGTTATGTCCTTATGTCTTTTGTCAGAGCTTTTTGTGACACTGTGATTTACCAATAAAATTGGCTGTGGGGCAGAGTTTGTTTTTAACTGTTTTGGGGAAAAGATCATGCTGCTTGACATTTCTGTATGACATAACTTTTTGCATTAATCATAACCTATAAAAAAAAAAACATCTTTTTGCAGAAGTGGAATCATTTGAGATTTGAGACTCCGTTTTATTATATACTATGCATTATGATTCTGAAGTCACCAAACTGTGTAAGACTGTGCAAAGTGTTTGAACTGCAACAAACATTCTTGAACTGGTGCTGCACTGATCTATTAAAGAACTGTTTATGCAGTATTCTTTAAATGGCCATATTAACACAAGCCCAACACAGAATTCATTGTCTATAAAAACACTCCTGATCATTTACTGTCTGTACTGCTCATTCACAATAAAGTTTTTTTGTTCCTTTACAAATTCTTTCGGTCTGATGTAGTTTGATTTAAGTCTTAACTGTATTTGACATTTGAAATCTTTCTTTCATAGAACACAAAGCCAATATGCATCGGCCAATGAAATCGCTGGACCTGAAAGGGGGCAACTTGTAAATCCCTCCTTCTCAGAAAAAGTTTAAAAATTTTCTTTTCAAGACAAAGAAATTGTGCTAAGTTCTAAGTGGTCTACTGCTAAACCAAGAGTTAAGCTGCTAAGCTGCTCTGCTGGAGAAATGAGGAAGCTCTGCAAGAAGCGAGTTTGGGGAGTTTGGAAACTGCCACAGCAGTAACGACCAGAAGCTTAGTGCCCCCCATTTTTGCCCAGTGTGAAGCTAACATCTGACATCATTACATATTTGGTGCCACTTGTGAAGCTATCTAACATCTGCCATCATTACATATTTTTTGCCCTGTGTGAGGCTAAGACCTAAAATCATTACATATTTGGTGCACTGTGTGAGGCTAACATCTGACATCATTACACAAATGTATAATTTTCTCAAAACACTTTGCACAAAATTCTGATATGTTATCATACAGCAAAGCTAAACACTAGTTACAAACGTGACTGTGGAAGAGGCAATACTAAAGATGACCCCTCTGTCCCTCATGTCAGTAGAGTGCCAGAGTCTTTGGTTACTTCGTATCACAAGAATGATCTGTGGTTCTCAACTGGCAGAGATCGGAAGGAGGCGCAAATCATGGATCGCGGAACCGGGAGGTCTGGTGCAAATTATGACATACAGAAATACATAGACTCATATGGATTATTCATTAAAAGGTCGCGATCTCGATTCAAACACAGGCAATCTTATTGCTATATGATGATGATTTCGCCATGCCTATAAAACCTTTGAAATCGCAATCACATCAGAATATTTAAACCTGCTTTCGCGCAACCGCTGATCCAGAGAGAGCTCTGGTCATGTAAGTTAAGCTTTGTTTGAACAAGCTTCACGACCAGGATACACGGTATAGGCTACATTTCTGTGTTGCAAACACTGAATAATAATTAAAGTATTCGGATAAATGTTCATTAGAGCCCTGCACGGGCCTCATATTATTTTCCTAGCCCGGCCCTTGTCCGACAGCTTATCAGAATTATCAGCCCGAGCCCGTCATTCCCCCCCCTTCTCCCAAAACAGCTACTATTGAAATAGTTCAGTTTTGTATGTAATGGTAAAATGATTTTATTTCGTTTCATTCTTTTGTTAAGTTAATTTAGAAAAACGTTTGGAGCATTTTTGTTCATTAAATATAGTCTAAAGATTTTGTTTTTTAAAGTAAGGACTGTTTGACCAGTTTTGCCTTCTCAAACCATCACGACTTGCTTAAAATAAAATCTATAGATATAGACCCAAAAGAGTTCAAGTATAAAACAATGTTAGTTTCAACGTTAAACAGAGAAATGTGCGCTATTAGACACATACCCAAATTTGTGCGGAGAGTGGAAGCAAAGGCGCATTGCAGGACATTGAGGCGCCAGCGCCATGACTTGCATTTTTTTTCAATGGAAATTATTTAAAATATTCCGTCATTTTTGCTCATAATACATCATTCGCAACTGTTAAGGGTCTACTTTTATTTGTGTGCACTCACAATATCAACAAAACGTTGCAAACGATGCTTTTATTAAATAAAGAAAACAAACATGATGCGCTTTCTGTTGCCTCAACAGGAGCGCTTCACAAAAATGAACCGAAACTCAGCAAATACATACCTCACAGACATGATACATATATCTATAGAAAGCTTGAAATTATTATTTAACGAAATAAAACAAATACTCTGTCACAAAAACTCTTTCAATGTGTAATCTGTAAAGATGCATTTCACTAAAGGCGTGTCCAGAGAGGAGATGGTGAGTCAGGATTGGCAACTTCATCCTTGCGACACTGAAAACACTGGTTTATTAATAAATAATTCAAATATCTCCTTATTTCCCCCAACACATTCATTGTAATTCCGTTTGCTGGTGCTTTGTGGCATTTTCAGCCTATTGCGTGTGCTTGAACGTGGAACTCTGCTGCTGGCGGAGACACTAAACGCTTTCCGGACCGGTCTCGAAAGTGAAAGCAAAAGTGAAGCCGAAATTTGTTTTCATCACCATAATTGGTGTATGTATAAAATATCAAAATAAGGAGAAGCCTAAACCAGACCCGAGGCCCGCCTGTGTCTGAACTATAACTTGAAAATTGTCCCGAAGCCCGGACTTATTTATAACATTTTAGACATTTATAAATGGACTAATTTATAAAATTAAATAAAACATTTTTAACTAATAACTATACTATTAATATTAAAATGTAGACTAGCATGTAAAATGCCCCTTCTTTTGGTATGTTCCGCGATCCATGGCACAAATTGTTTTCAAAAAAAAAAATAAAAGAACAGAGACAAGGCATTATATGGGCACTGGGTGTATTTTATTGCATTTCACGTTTCAGGTAGAATACACATGGAAAATGGAAAAAACGCGTTCCTCTTCCTCTGCAATTTTCTATCTGTCTGGAGAGGCGGAGCTTATTAGCCCGCCTTTATCCAGCTGTCAGTGCAGACAAGTTCAGAAAGTCAGTAGCAGCGGAATGGACTTTTAAAGTTTAAAGATAAGTTCATTACGCCGTAAAATTACTTCTTCCATTCGCTTCAACTTATCTGTGCGAGGCCGGGTTTTCATAATTGACGGCTTTGAAAACAAAGTACCGAAATCGGCTCCAGGTGGAAGATGATCTGAGGCTTACGCTGTCCAACACTGAACCGCGAATTGTGCTTCTTTGTAAAAAGAAGCAAGCGCAGGTGTCCAACTGATTGATTTAACAGTGCCATGGCTGAGACGCAGACGCGCCCTGCGTCCAAATTCGTATAACATCTGCGCTAAATAGTACATTTAGGGCGGATAATATGGGAATGCTTGAAGAATGCAAAGAACGAATGAAATACAACATGCTTTACACTTAAAATAATACTTACACGTTATTTAGCGTTTACACGTCTATCTGTCTATCCTTTTATATAATTTTATAAAACTCATAATAGTTATTTTAAAAATCATAAGTTATGCTCAGCAGCCAGTAGTAACTGTAGCAGAATTAATTTTCCATCAACTAATCTGTTTGTCCAGCGAACATTCAGTATAATTTCATATAAACTCTGAATAAATCTTTCTTACCCACAGAAAATAATTTTCTTAAAGTACTGTTGCATTAGAGCAAGTAGCTTAAATCAAAAATTGTAAAGGGACATTAATTTTACAAAGCAGAATCAGAATCAAAACTCATGTAATGAGTTTTATTAACTAAGAACTAACACATAACTAATCTAAACAAACAAACAAACATACAATCACTCATACATGGGGGAAAGGCAAGTGAGAAGCCATTAGAGAGACAAGAAAATTAAGCTATAAAAAGAGTCAGTTAACCACTTGAGTGAAACCATCAGTGCCGTCTACAGCTTGGCGATCCTAGAATGCCTTAACTAGGCGATTCATGCACTGAGGCTCTAACTAAATTTGATATGCATAAAACTTCTAACACATCAAGAAGTGTCTTTCTGCATTGCAAACAGCATTCCTTTCATGCATGTGAAAATTTTTTTATGTGGGTCAGCTTTATTAATGAAATTGCATGCACTAACCTTTTCTGACCAAGAAAAGACGTTTGCGAGCAATTCTGAGCAAGCTGTTTCATGAGCCAAGATGCATAAAATCACTACTGGCGATCCTAGAATGCCTAAACTAGGCGTTTCAAGCACTGAGGCTCTAACTAAATTTGATATGCATAAAACTTCTAACACATCAAGAAGTGTCTTTCTGCATTGCAAATAGCATTCCTTTCATGCATGTGAAATTTTTTTAATGTGGGTCAGCTTTATTCATCAAACTGCATAAACGGACGATTTCTGACGGAGAAAAGATGTTTGAGAGCATTTCTGAGCAAGCTTTGGTTTCATGAGCCAGGATGCTTAAAATGACTTTTGGCGATCCTAGAATGCCTTAACTAGGC
>JAHKKF010528908.1:0-18748 GCA_019740295.1 Labeo calbasu
AAGACAAGACGAGCGTTTGACATTAAAAAGTATATAAATTGTATTTTTTTAATGAAAATAACCGATCGTTTCGCTAGATAAGACCCTTCTTCCTCGGCTGGGATCGTTTTTAAAATATTAGCAATAATCATTTTAATTTTAGATGAACTCATATTGATTATTTCTATAAAAGTCTCTGTTTTTGGGTGGAATTTCCCTTAAATCATAACATTGCTATTACAGATGGCAACAGCGTAACGTTGCTGCTGTCATTCTCCATCAGCACATCACTACCAGAGATACTGACATCATAACGTTACCACTAAAGACACTGACACTGTGTTTTAATCAGTCAGCTTCATGCATTCTCCATTAGCAATTCTGTACCATTACACTGAGACTGCGGATACTGTGGCTCTTTTTAGTACATCAACATCATGCCATCATGGCTAACTCTTTTTTTAGTCATTACGACGTGCCATTAAAGTCGTAATCGTGCATCACTACAGATGCCAACCCTCTCTCCGTCGGCAAATCGGCATCACGACGTAACCGCGGCAGATGCTGTAATTCTCTGTTAGCAATTATGTTCATAACATCGCCGCTACAGATGATACAGAAGCTCTCCTTTACTAATTCATCACGTCGTAACCACTACGGACAGTGTCTCTGAATAAAAAGGCAGATGATTAACTGACAACAACAGCTGAATCTGGTCTAAACGTCTTCCTACAGGATGCAAAATGAAGCCGTGGTCTGCGTGGACTGACTGTACCAAGCTGTGTGGTGGGGGAATCCAGGAGCGGTTAATGACGGCCAAGAAGAGATTCAAGAACGCGCAACTAACTAGCTGTAAAGACCGAAAGGAGATACGGGCCTGCAACGTCCATCCCTGCTAGGGCTGTGCTGAACGGGACCCGATCCAGATTACGAACAGACTGTGACGCACTGTCACGCAGTATATTTAATGCACTCTGTGTGAGGTTGAAAAGCTGCAACAGGTAGTCTGTTATTTTTATTACTTTTATTTTCTAGAATTTATAGCGACCCAGGCATTGTCTAGCCTGTAAAGGAACGGGAAACCGACAGGGAGGGTGCTCAGAGTTGCAAAGTACTGTACAAATTCAGATGTATTAATATGCATTAGTATTTGAGAGTAACAGCCCTCTGTGAAGCTCTGAAGAGGGGAGTTCTTTTGAAGATTGATTTTTCACAAGCAGGACCGTGGCATATTAAAGATTAATGTGTTCTGACTTGAAATGCAAAACAAATTTCTCCTTTTATACTCTGTGATCCAAACACACACACAAAATAACATCCTTCCAAAAGAAATGACTTCTGAAATCTCAGTCATAAGTGTCAGAGGTTCAAAGACGTCATGTGATGTGATTTTTTATTTTTTTTTTCCTTGCTACACATGAACAGGTCAGAGGAAACACTGACAGGTACCATGTTCACATTCACCCTGTAATCACAGCGATCAGAAGAGCTACATTTAGATGCATGCAAACCATTCATTCAGGAGATTTATTTCTGTTTTATTGGTATATATTCATCAAGGTCTCGTTTAAATGTAGGTATTAGTACGGAATATTTTGAGGTACAAACAAAACATAGCAAAACTGTCCCGAACCCGAAATTTGTACATTTGGATAGACACTGAAACGAACAATTTTGCTATATTGACGACTTCTAAACTGTGAACACTATTACGTGTTTAAAGCTACAGTGACTTAACATATTTACAAATTGTTTACATCATAAATGTATTTGTGTAGTTGCATTTTTACCATTTTATTAGATCTACTGAGCCAACCCAGAGCAGTAAGTGTAATCACCATAATGTATTTATTGCTAAAACGTCAAAAGGCAGTACCAAATGACTTCTCTGTTTCAGTTGCACTCTTGTCTGGCCGTATGTAATCATTTTGTGTGAGGTACAGAGCACAATATACAGAAGCTGCTAATCGCTGAAAATCTTATTCCAGTAGTGCACATATCTCACTCAAATGCATATACTGAAAGTGTTTAATATTTAATGTTGTTATGTAATCCTTTTTAAGTAAACTGTCAGCTGGATTTAAGCAGTGCAACTGAAAACAGTATGATCATAAACAATTAATTACACAACTTTAAATATTCATAAACATGTATTTGTTCTA
Organism: Labeo calbasu; assembly: GCA_019740295.1. Classification (NCBI taxonomy): domain Eukaryota; kingdom Metazoa; phylum Chordata; class Actinopteri; order Cypriniformes; family Cyprinidae; genus Labeo; species Labeo calbasu. The sequence goes on from JAHKKF010528908.1 coordinate 2,142, forward strand.
CATGCTGTTAATGCAGCAGTTTTGTACGTTTTATTGTCTATGCCAGTGGTTCACATTCATGTTCCTAGAGCCGCCCATTTCAGTCTCTGGAGTCTCTGCTGATGAGCTGATGACCTGAATCTCGTGTGTTTGATTAAGGCCGGCCATACACTGTGCGATTTTCATCCGATTTTGAGCCGAATTTGGACTCGTTTTTTGAGTCGGGCCGAATTTCAGTTATGTCGTGCGTCATTTGTCGTGCAGTGTTCATGCAGTGTACAGGGGAAAACGAGAAGCGATTAGCCTCTCCCGACGGTCGGATGAATTTCTGACATGTCCGAAATTTTGGTCGCCCCTTGTGAGGACATCACGCAGTTGAAGCAGAGCTACGAACCGACTTCCCTAAACTTTAACTTTAACTGTTTAATCTTTAATGCAGCAAAAAAAAAAAAGAAAATGAAAAGAGGGAGATCTTTTGATAATAATAATTATAACGAGAAACGTGAACCATTGTAAATCATTTTGCAATTGATGATAAAGACAAACACGTCACAAAATTTCAGTTTTAAACCATAAAGGTGTGAGAGACATTTGGGTATAGCCTTAATTTATTTTCTAAAAAAAAAAAAACTCTCTTATGGCTGATATACGTAATGACAAATACGAAAACTCAACAACAAAATTTATATTTCGTGTTAAACAAGTGATTTTTGGAATTTCCTTGTCTATAATAAAGGTGTTATTTTCAGTGATGACTGACTATTACAGTGTCCACACAGGCTACTTTAGACGGTTGAGAATTTTAATTATACACCTATTGATTGTGTAATATATCTTAATGTTTTAAATTCAATTCAATTCAAATTTATTTGTATAGCACTTTTCTCGATACATATCGTTGCAAAGCAACTTTACAGTAAATTAAAGTATTACAATATATTTAGTAGTTGCTTACTAGTGATGAGTATTTCAAGTTGGTGTACATATGGCAGAGATGTGTGGTAAAGATCAGTTAATGACGTAATCAAACAGACAAAGAACACTATAAATTAGTAGCAGAATTCGGTAGTGCTGTATGTTGTGTCAGGGTTGGCATCATCTGAAGTCCTCTGAGGGGTTGACATCATCTCTTCTTAAGTGTTCTGGATCCAGACTGGAGCTTGTGGATTCCTAGTTACCACAGGATGTCAATCCCACGGCAGAAACAGAGAACAAATAGGAACATAATTAAGCGTAAATCATTTTCAATGAGTAAGGTAATTTAATCTTTTATTAATCGCGCATCAGTTGTGTGGTTACAACTGAATTGTAGTAGACCTAAATTTAATAATAAAAGTACAAATCAATAATAACAACAACAGTAATAGCAATAGTAATGGTAATAATTGAATAATTGGAAATGCCAAATCCTCTCGATATGACCGGCTTTTATTTATTTTAGTTTTTTTAAGATATCTCTGGCTATCGTCCATACACACGCTGCCTGTTTCACACACACAATGTGAGCACAGTTTGGCTTTACGTCGCATGCGATCTGCTCGTACAGTGTGAGTTGGTACCTTAATGAAATCGTACAGTGTATGCCTGGTTTAAGGAGACACGGAGGACATATGCGGTGTTTGCGGCTCCAGGAATGTGGTTGGGAGCCGCTGCTCTGTGCAAATGGTCAAATGCAAACACTCACAAGATCGTGTTGATATACTGCACATTTTTTTACAGAATTGTTTACTTGCATCTAAAGGGTTCTGTTCCGTTTTGACATCTTCAGTGATTATTTCTTTTTTTTATTTCAATAGCTCTTCAGTATACAGTGGCCCAGAAAGTATCCTGACGCCTGACGTCTCACTTAAAATGTATGATTTGTCATTGCACTGGGAGATACAATATGGTGTCTGAAAACAAATGATGCTAACTTCACTTTTTAAACCTGTTTTAAAATGACTTTGTCCAGCTGGCGTCACACAAGTGTCCTGGCAGAAAACAGCTGTAGTCCGTAATGTAGACGTGTTCCACTAAAGTTTGTCTTCATTTTGAACATTTTATCTATTGTTTAATTATTTCAATATTTAAACAGATATGTTGAAAAATGTGCTCGTACAATGTTTAAAATAAATGGTTCATGGTTGCATATATTTATATGCAGTAACATTCATACATTTTAAGTATATTTTCAGTGTGTTCATATTTTGGGGGAAACACTGCAACACTAAATATTACTTTCAGATAAAGAGGAGAAAAATATTAACATGAGATCTTTGGTTTTCGTAGCCAACGAAAAAACTATATGAGTGCACTATGAGAGAAAGGAAGGCCACTCAAAATTTAAAGCCTGAAAAATGCACAGCTAACACCTGCAGTTACACAGTCAGTCGATGGGAAAAAATCTAGCAAGACCCAGTCACTTGCATACTTTGCCCTTTTATGAATCAAGCCCTAGAGCTGGTAATGTGTTTGATTTTAACAGGTTTTTTTTTTTGTATTGCCATGTTTCCAAACCAGCTTTACTTACTGTACTTTTACAAGATTTCTGTAAAATTGTTGTGGGAAAATATACTATTGTCGAGTAATGGTAACGGCCGTGAGCCCATTCAAATACGTAACGTCTCCTGTGATGATTTTTGGTGTGTAATTTTCCTAAACTAAAAGCACATTTAACCAGCCATTCCAGGATTTTCTATGTCTCATGTATGAAATGAATGCTGTCTAGGACCCACTGATCTGTCATCATGTTGTTCCCCACTGTAAGACACGTAGACGCCATTTACTTGAAGTATGGTAATTTGTTGAATTTTGATTTGATAACCCCATTTTTTATAAGAAATTATTCTTACCAAAGTCTTGCGTAGATGTTTTGTAGTTGTCTCTCTTCCTAGTCGCTCCTCTGACATGATTCACACTTTTTGAATATTTCACCTTTACAATAAAAGGAAATGTAACAAAGTGCCTAATTCATTTTCTGATTATTTGTGCAAAAGGTACGATCACATAACTCCACAGATTATAACAGTACATGTGCATCTAAAGGACACGTTTGTTGTGCCGCAAGGCTCGGCCTTTGGTCCATTGTTGTTCTCCACAGTCACATATCCTATGCCTATTTTCGTTCCTCAATTTTTTTCTAGACCAAATGAACTTCAAATGTTTTTCAAGTTACATTAAAGCTGAAGCTAAAAGTTTTTGCCTTCTAACAATTGAGGTGTAAAACTGCAAGGGACATTGTAGAAGACTGATAAATATTCTTTTTTCTTTTTTTTTTTTGAATAATTTTCACTAACGACATATGCTATTATACTAATTCAATCCACTTTTGATACACCACATTGAAAACAATCTTTAAATTTTACAAAAAAAGTTACATAACATGATTATTATGTACCTAACTTGTCAAGAAAAGAGTTGATAATTCATAATCATCTGTTCACATAACTTTTTTCTTTTTCTTTCTTGTTTTTTTTTTTTTTTTTTAAACAGAGAATAGCTAATTAACTACCACCAGAAAGTGCATACACACAGTCAGGAGTGTGTGTGTGTGTGTGTGTGTGTGTTAATACTGTATGTGTGTGGGAAATAGTGTAGGCCTACACACTTTTCAATGCCCATTTTGTCTTTTTACTATAGCACAGAAAATAACATCCACAAGAGGGCGTAGAGATTTTTTTTTTTTTTTAAGTAGACTTTCTGGTCCAGATTAACACATACTGTCTCAGTCAAATATAATCATGCTGATTTTAGTATGAAGAGAATCTTTTATCTTTATTTCCTTAATTCCTTGAATGCTGTGCGTCTCTCATTAATCATGAACACCTCTCAGTTCCTTTTAAAACCCAATATGTCAACACAGCATGTTTTATTTTTTCAGCGTCTGATCATTTCTGTAGCACGTGTTTTACTGTAGCACTGATTTCAGCTTCCATTAAACATGAATCAAACATAAATCATACATTTTCTAAACTGTGAAATGTTGATACATCACAGAAGAGATATTATATACATTATTTGAACATCTGTGGATCTAAGTATGTTTGTCTGAACTTCATGTCATCTCAGGGTGTTTTGCTACTGTAGTGATTGATTCCACTGCAGTGTTTGTTTTTGTAACATATCATTATGTTTTGAAATGATTTGCATTGTGAAAAGGTTTTTTTTTTTTAAATGATTTCCTATGATCAGTTGTGATGCTTGTGTTTGGCCACTAGATGGAGGTATCAAGACATGGAAAGTTCACAAATGTTGGGTAGGTACAGATCTGTTTCTTTGCATAAAGCTCTCTGTTTGTGGTTTAGGCTCTCTTATAAACCTGACCGTGATTAACTCTCGGATCCAGTCATGGCCATCTTATCCAGTGTATAAAGGGACATGCCACAACCAGTCCTGTTGAAGTTCACGCTCAGATGTGCCTGCAAACTGTGTGTGATGTTGCAATTTCCTAGTTTAAATTTGCTAATTCCACACCTCTTTTCCCACTGAGGCACAGCCTTCATGAAGAGTTTATATAGACAACGTGTATGACACTTACACACATCAAGTGTGGAAAGGCCTCAAATCTGCAAAATGTGTGAAAAGCATTTTTGACAGAGTGACTTGGTTGACGTCACACTTCAGAATTAACAAGTCACTAGAATGCTGACTGAAGTCACAAGATATGAGTGCACGGAAAGACAACCGAGTATTGATCATTATGTAGAACATGTTAATTTACCAAATGTAATTTTACCTATTGTTGAGACTATGTGTCAGTACTGCTTTTAAAACGCACTGTAAACCCCCAAGAGGGAGAAAAAGAAGTGGACAAAGGAATAGTTTCCACAAAAATTTGACCCAGGTCTGAATATGTGCAGGCATTAATAATTGAGCGCTGCAGGGCAAAGGGGAATATTGTGTCTGAAATAATAGTTTTCAGTTGGTTCCCTTACACATAGCTATTGTATGACTTCAAAAGATTTAAACTAGAATCCACATTTCATTTGTACCAGAATGTGACGATCAACCCCGTTACGGGATAATGTGAACAGTCAGAAGTAAATTATATTAATTCACTATCTCAAAGAAGCACACTTATGTTATTACGACAGAGTACTGCTTGTTAGATTTTTAAAGACTCATACTTTAATAATACAGTTTTTATTACGTAACCAATGTTACAATTATCCTTTTAACTATTAAACTTTTAATTTTTAAATCCAACGCTCTTCATTGACTGTATTGCGGGAAGCTGCCTCCTCGTTATTTCAAAACAATGTCTAAAAGCTGCTATGTGACAAGGTGTACAACAAACAAGCTAAAAAAAAAAAAGAACTACGTTATAAGCTGTCGATCCCAAAAAACGAGCGTTTAAAGACACAAATAGTTGTAAATATCAGGGTATTTCACGTTGGGCCATTCAGTTGGATAATTTCTCCATCAAAAGAAAGGTAAGAAAGAGGAGCACTGACACGGACCGATAAAACGTAGTTTCTCAATATATCTCTTCCTCTCAGGTTTACATAGTTTGGTGAAATCATCCTTTGAAATGGTTAAAAATAATGATCGTTTCTTGTCGCGATTAAGTTTCTGTCCAGTGGACGTAGTTCTTAGCGTAAAAGTTGAGCTCTACTTTTGTCCTTAAACGCTCGTTTTTTGGGGGTCGAGAGCTTATAAAAACGTAGTTCTGTTTTTTTTTTTTTTAGCTTGTTTACTGTACACCCTGTCACATAGCAGCTTTTAGACATTGTTTTGTTTTTAGTTATAAGTCAGAAATGATGAGGAGGCAGCTTCTCGCAATACAAAGTCAATGGAGAGCCTTGGATCGTTTTCCCCCAGTGGGTGTGGTTTTTTTGATGACGCACGTCGCTCTGTTTCTATTCGCTTGTTAAGTCTGACATCAAGCGTCACTTCCGTGACTTCCGGGTCCAAACGCTCTATCAAATGACATGAAAAAACAACAAACGGTACTAATTATAGACTCACAATGTGATATATTACTACCAAAAAATTATAATCCTACCCTTTAACTCCATACTGAAATCCCAGATAGCCCAACAATGAAAATATAAATATAAAAAAATATATATATAAAAATTATTTTAGAACACTGTGAGCACTGAGACTGTAGAGTACACTGTAAAGGTTTAGCTTAAATGTTTAATATGAATAAACGGCTGCTGAGATAGGGTTAGGGTTAGGGTTAGTGAGATAGCATTGTCAAGTCAAACGAGTTGGGGTTTGGACCCGGAAACAGCGTTCGTTGGTGCGTTCAATGAACGTATTACGTCATCACTTAACAAGCCCATAGATGATGATTAAATCAGTCAAAAGAATGATCATTTTACACATCAGTTCCTGGAAGATCCTGTCCAAATCTTGAAATGCTTTTCACACTCCTACCACTCAGGGGCAACAAAACACTTTAACAACCAGCGTAACGGACATTATGGTGCATAAAGTGGGGGAGGGTGTGAAAGGAACTATAAAACCCATCAAGTGCAGTTTAGAACTGCAGTCTTTATTACTAACCTGATTACCATGAGCCCGCAATAGTTTGCGATGCACCTTTTGAATGCGGTTGCCATGGGAACGTTAGTGATGGTCTTAGCCCTCGTAAGCTGCATCTCTTTGACAAATTCTGTTGCCTGAGCTCACGCTGCGCTCTACTCTAGCATAGCATATACAAACAGAAAAACAAACACCAGCACTGTCATTTAGCTAACATACGGACACATAATTACACAACAACATCAGTGCTCAGGCTCCCCTGAGATTCAAATTACAATGATGTAAGAGGATATGAGCGCGTAAGTACGACTGAATTATTCAGTATGCACATTAAACATTATAAATTGCTGTCGCTATGGTAACGCCGCTATGTCTTAGCGAAGGCTCTGTTAGGGTTTGTCATAGTGATGTCTGTTGACATTTGTGTTAAACATCCACGGAAACTGCTTTGGAATACAAGATGGTCACGTGTTTGGGAAGTGTGTAATATACCACGCTTGGTGCTCTCCAGTGTCCACTCTCTCTCTCTCCCTCAGACGTCCAGGTTTGTTTTTCTCCAGTGCATGTACTGTGTTTGACAGCAAGTGTTCGCTCTTAATCATCGACTTTGTATTCTGCTGACATATCTAAATCTAAATGACCTAAATGGAGGATCTCTTGTGCTTCTCTTCAAGCTATAGAGTGTCAGTATAAGAAGCCTTCAGAAAGTTCTCAGTGTCAGATTAAATAAGGATGTTATTCTTCTGCTGTGTTTCTAGTAATATAATATAATATAATATAATATAATATAAACACCATCCATTTTGAAAACTGCCATATGTAGAGTTCTGGGGATGCTGGATATAATGTAATTTAGTATATTATTACATTAGGGCTGTCAATAGATTAAAATTTTAATCAAGATTCATCAAACACTTATCGTGAAATTAAGCATACTCAATTTATCATGCTTATCACACTCATTTTATCATCATTTGCTATATCCAGCAAAGTAAATCATCAAATTGAAGGGTGTTTCTTACAAAACTACATTTTTTCAAGATAAATTTAGATGCCTTTCCAAAATAATATTAAAAAAAAAAACATGAAAAAACATACATGCATGCATACACAGTGTATAGTATGTATATTTCATTTTAGACAAATCCAGTTGCAATACAGATCACGTTGTACACTGTAAAAAACAAAAACACAATTTGTTGAGTCAGCTTTAAATAATTTGTTACCCTGCTGCCTCAAAATTTTAAGTTCAGTCAACTCAAATAAGTTTAGTCAACTTGAAATGTTAAGTTGTACTAAGTGACAACGTAGATATTTGAGTTGACTTAACAAAAAAATTTGGTTTGTTAAACTTAAAAACTGGGTAAGTAACCCAGCCCCCTTAAAATTTTAAGGTGAATCAGCTCAAATATCTTAGTTGTCACTTAGTTGTACAACTTAACATTTCAAGTTGACTGCACTTTTTTTTGAGTTGACTGAACTTAAAAATTTAAGGCAGCCAGGTAACAAATTATTTTAAGTTGACTCAACAAATTGTTTTTTCACAGTATAGTACATGCAAGTAGTTCCATAACATATAGTCAGCTCATTTCAGTTTAAAATACTTGCACCAATTGTATATTATTTGTGAGCATAGGGGAATGACGGAGAATGCCGGATCTACTGGGAGAGGTGGGATTTCTGTCGTTGTCACCTCTGAAATGTCTAATGGAAAAGGAAAAAAAAAAAAACTTGAAGATATTTTTCAGATTGCTAGTGGGTATACGTGAATATTCAATTATAGTTCCCCTATTGTAGGCATGTCTTTTTTATATTTCATTTGTAAGGCTTTAAATTTTATTTGAATTGTTTGATTATTGGCCTACTTGTCATTCAGCAACTACAGGACTGCAGTGTGTTGACAACAATGTCTGAAACAGACCTCTACAAATCTTTACAAATGAGTATCTGTGGCCTAATAAAATGCGCATTGTACACAAGTTAGCCTGTTTTTCTGTTTTATTTTATTTTATTATTTTATTTTATTTTATTTTATTTTGTATATAGCCAGTATTTCCCAGCCTCCACAGCCATCAGTAAGGTTCAATGTCCTTTTATCAACACCAAAATACATGTTTTCCTTTATCAGATTCAGAATGGAGGATGACGGAGTGAAGCAGACGGAACCAGGACAGTACACACCTCAGATGGGGACAGGTAAGTATAGGGCTGGTGGTAACTTTGGTACTCGGGTCTAAGGTGTTATCCTGGGGGACCCATGATTGTTCTTAAGGTCTGTATTCCTTCCAGTCAACCAGAAGTCCAGGATTTCTTTCACAGCACATACGGGACAATCACTGTCGCCTGGAGCGTCGGATCATCGGCTCAGATCTGTCTCAGATGATGTTGCGCTGCTCTCTGCAGATGATAGTGAACTGACGGTGAATACCAGACTCGGAGACAGAGACATGGTTGAACACACACAGGTAGTTTATTGACACAGATGGAAATGCAGGTAAGTAATGCCAAGTCAGATATTGCTGTGCAGGAAATGATGATGATGAATTGGATGTTTCCTTACCAGATGCAGAATGGAGGTTGATGGAGTGGGACTGATTAATTATATAATATTATATTATATTATATTATATTATATTATATTATATTATATTGTATAACATGATGTGACAAAAATGACAATACATGCTAAAATATAATATGTTTAAATGTGAAATTTAAAAAATATATATGTAAAATGTAAACTCAATGAGTCTTTCAAGAAATTGAACTATTATACATAGTTCCTCTCTTGATCTAGCAAGATAATGTCAGAAAAAACTTGTAACAGTACATATTGCCAATATATTCCAGAATAGAAGTTACAATGTACACATTCTACAGAGAAAAAAACATACAGTATGCAACCCCTCTGGGGATGTGAATAATCTTCATCTGATTAATCATTTGCATTATCCATTACACACAAAGACACACAGACACTGAAAAGATGAACAGTGTCAACCTCCAGTAAACACTGAAATGAGCACAAGCAGGTGGTCGCCAATGTGCACATATCTGATCACACAAGCTCATTTTAAATCAGTGAACCGCAGCAACAACAGCCTGAAAGTGTTAATCAGTCGCGCAAAATCTGTAGAACGGAAGATTCAGCATGGCTCCACAATTTTTCATTTATTTTTGTAATGATAGTTTTCACCAAACAGCATCAAGCATTAAAGGAATAGTTCACCTAAAAATGACTCATTTACTCTTCCTTATGTCATTCCAAACTTGTATGACTCTTTTGGGGTCCAGTGTTGTTTATTGTTCCACAAAGAAAGTCATACAGATTTGATGTGACTGACAGTTTTAATTTTGGGGTAAACAGGCTATTCAAAAAAATGCATACAGTAGTGCTGCTCTACATTACAGAAATGCGCGATGTCAGACAGTGCATTAAAATGACATTGCCTGGCCTGTGATAAAATATCCCAATGCCTGTTTCACACTGCAAATGTCAGCGGCACCCAACGGTGCATTTTTATTTTCAATTTTTTTTAAGCACCCATGTTAACAGATGAGATTCACATCAGAAGTGTAAGCATCACATCAAGCACAATCTGCTTAAGTCTAACATCACGCATCATCATTTTTGGGGTGCAAATGCTCTATTAGATCCCAAAAGCAAACAAGAAGAAGCAGTGCTAATATACGGTACACTCATGGTGTGTTGCAGTGCTAGTGGAGTGTGGGACACAAACTAATGCGGGGTTTTGAAGATATTGCAGAACATTTATTTTTTATAGGGAAGGGAGTGTATCTCTGAATGTGTTTCATCTATTTTCCCACATTGTTTTGAGCTATACTGTATAGCTGTGTGTCGCGAACAGGCCCGTCTCAAGCACGGTTGCGATGAGTTCGTTGTCAAACTCAAAAATTAGATTCTTCTTTAAAAAAACACCATTATTTTATTTGAAAAAAGTTTTATTTCATTGAACAATTTTAGCTGTCATATGTTACAACGTGCACTGTCAGTTTTTAAAAGCTTAGCTGAACTGTGTGCTGTGAACATACAGGGCTAATAAACAACTAAACTAAACCACATCACAAGCCTGACTGTCATTAGGCCGTAAGCAGATTGTATGAAAATGTACAAATGAGATCGTAAATATTCATACAAATTAGGCACCAATTCCCCAAAATGAAAAACAGATAAGAGTTGCTATGAGTGTGTTTTTAGTGTCATTTGTTATGTGATGGTATTTTAAATTTGCATTTATGCATTTAGTTGTATGTCCTGATCGTCCTGAGGAAAAAACAGTTAAAAGCCTCTGCACTGCATTATTTCAGACCACATCAGTGCTAGGGCTCCATCTCCCACCCGTACAATCTCAGCTGCGTTTCTCATTTGCATACATCACCCACATTACATTCCCAGACACAGGCATCAGCCGGCAGCACTACACATCACTCCTGATGCCCATATTACTGATCAGAGTTCCATTTAACAGTCCACTATGAACTCTCTGTTCATTCCCTACAGTCAAGTCAAGTGTTTTTTATTGTCTTTCCTGCATTGAAAGGAAAAAACAAAACAAAACAGAATATCGTGTCTCCAGACCTACAGTGCAGAAAATTGTAACATATATTTTGTATTGGCAAGACCACTGTTTTGTTTTGAAAGAACTGCATGTACAGTACGGTATATTGAAAAATGGCCACAGGACTACTTTGCCTCCAGAAGAAACTGTTAACAAGAACATCAAGGAGGGGCCAAAAAACAAGCTCAACCCTTCTAGACCCTTTTAGTCATGAACATGATCAATACTGCCACATGCAGAGATTACACACACTCACCCACAGCAGTGACTGTGTGGATGATATTGTGACACTAAAACCATCATCAAACATCTCATTCAGAGACCCTGGTGGCTCTCACAGCAGAGCTGTGTGCAGAGCTGCTTTCATATCTGTGGACAGAGAGGTGCTTGTGGTAGTCAGAGCCAACCTCTCCACAGGCATCAAAAGAGCCTAGACTATGCCCTGAAAATACAATTCAACTCAACAGTGATCCGTGGAACATTTGGAAGTCATCCGGTATGATCACAGAAAGCCATTGAGAGAGCCATTTAACCTGAAGCATCACTATGTGTTTTTAGATAGCAGTGCAATAGAAAGTGAAATTAGCCTTGTATGATACGGTGGCAAAGCAATCCTGTTGTCACAGCATCCTTTTTTTTTCTCCTGGAAAAGGCACCAGTGACAGGTCTGGTACTTTTTCAAAAATTCTGGGAAAACGGAAAACAGGGACCTTTTGAAAATGGGAATAACCCAACCCTAAATAAAATCCTGCATAGTTTCAGTCCTCATATTCTGTACTTTTCTGAGTAAAAGGTTTGCATGGCAACAATTAATCTATTTTTTCTCTCTGTTTTTCTGTTCTTTTATTAAAGGGATAGTCTGCCTGAGAATTTAAATGATCATCATTTGCAAACCTTCATATCACTCCAAACCTGAAATTTCTGCCTCATTATATTTATTTATTCATTCATTCACTTATTGATTGATTGTTTTTAATTCACTATTTTTTTCAGAATAGAATATATGGATACTTTTGGCCAACAATTGAGAAAGTTGTGCACTTAATGTCAGTAAAGACAAAATATTGTGCAGATGGCGGAGGAGTAGAAAATCGATTGTGCTCATCCTTTAACAATAAAACTTCAAGTGTCATTGCGACCTGTCAGCTACTCTACGGTGATTGACACTGAAAGTGAAGCCGTCGTACAGTACAAGACAAAATACATATTCACACCTGCTTTTATACGTCTTCTTTCTAACTTGCCCAACTTCTTCGTAGCCTGCTCCTTTAAGACGAAATGGTTTCTTCACAAAAAGTAGCATTTCTTATGATTTTACAGCTTGTTGCTCAGTGAATGTAAAAGTGTTTGAAAAATAAATAATTGTAATGGAATCAGTCCATCATAGTGTTAAAATATTGGTCATCATTGCTGGCCTGGATTTTTTCCTAATTAGTGCACCCCGTGGCATGGTTTACTGTTTTTTGGTACTACATAAATGAGTGCAACTGAGAATGCCTGCGTTAGAGCTAACCAAACTCCAGAAATGTAAGTAATAGAAATATGATTTATCCCCCTTTTCACGATACAGATTTCAAAGCATCAGCTCAAAATAAACAGGCGATGTAGCAATAAATTAAGATCTTTCTTTTCAGTGAGCAGTTACAGGCGACCGTGTAAAGGGAAAAACTCAAACGCTGGTTAGTTGTTGAAGGAACCAGACTTATCTGGGGCTCATCTTCCTCTGGCAACAGAAAAATCCAATATAACAGTAATATACAGTATATTTCTAAGATAATGTGAGTCATGTGTTCAGTTAGACAAAGTTATGCTGTCTTTCAGTGCATTATTAAGGCAGTAAATGGAGTTTGCAGTTGTAATATGGCAATACAAGCATAATATTATCTCAGTCTTTTAAGTCCATGTTTGCATTTTTAGCAGTCTTCACAAGTGTGGTCAGGATTGGCATTCTGTAATAAAAGACAGGAAAGCACATGGACAAGGATTAGCTGCGGCTGTTCATATTATATCAGGCAAAGATGATTTGTGCGTTTGTTGCAGTTTGATTGGACATAACTGTAGTGGCTAAAGAAATGCAGCTTTATTCTAGTATCACCAGTGTTGTGAAGGTTACTTTGGAAATGTAAAAGGCTACAGATTACAAGTTACTCTATTTAAAATGTAAAAAGTAGTGCAACTTTTCAATTACTTTATTAATGTAAAGTAACTTATTATATTTGGTTACTTTTCTAAATTTATATTTTTAACTGTTAATCATTTTGAAACATTTAAACCAGGCAGAATTAACTTTACAGTAGCACTCAACACTGATTACAAAATCATTTATCACTTGAATTCAGTTTATAATAAGTAATGGATAATATACATCTTTATTTTGTGATAACAACTGTCTGGATGCAAGTTCAAACTAGACAAATATTTAAGGGATACGATGCAGTCAGACCACTTTTATTACACAACATGTCACCACATAAGTACTAGTACTTACAGTTTGTTAGTTATCCTACAATCCATTACAGTTTACAAAACAAAATGGCAGCAGCTGCGTTTGTATGAAACAATAGAGCGAGTCCACGATACCACCACGAATTAAGAAATTGTACACATAATATTGAATTGAGTTTTAATATTTTATTAGCTAACCAAATGCAAAGCTTCCACAAAGAAAAACTATCAAGCGCGTAGCGCTAACTTAAATTGCCCGGATGAGTTTGTTATTAGCTTTTAGCAGTTGTTATCGGGGAATAACATACCTTGGAATGTCATGACTGACCAATCAGAATCAAGCATTCCACAGAGCCGTGTAATAATTTAATTATTACTGCATCCAATTAATCTTAAAAAATAAAGTATATGCATAAACCCAAATAGGAAATAAAACAGTTATCGGATAAGCATGTGTCCTATTCTGTGTCCTAAACTCCTGAAACATTGGCGTCTCATTTTAGAGCAGTCAATGCAATTTATGAAAGAAGTCAATCAAATCTGTATGTCTAGCAAATGTCTGCTGAAGGTGAGATGTGGATGAACCCAAGTGCAGTTTATTTACAGTGAAGACACAACCCAAAATCCAAACGCAATTCAAACAGTGAACAAAGACTTGACTTGACAATGGCTTGACTTGGCATGAAACAGTCATGAACAGGAACAGGAACTCACCAACAGCAGGTTACATACTTCAATACACAACAAGGAAAAACGGCTACATGAGGGCTACTTATTGCAAACAATGAGGGTCACATGACACAAACCAACCAATGAGCAAACAGACACATGACTAATCCAACCAATGAGAACATGACACACTGAACAAGGGAACCAATAGCAGGAATACAAGAGGGCAAAGGAAGCAAGACACAAACAGCATAAATCAAATACAAAATAAAAGACATGAAAACATGAACATGAAACAAAACCCAAACCCCACGTTACAGTATGTGAGTGTGTGTATGTAAAAAAAACAAAAAAACAGATGTAATCCCATTTGTAATCATTAACATTTTCAAAAATAACTGTAATTTAATTAATTTTAATTAATTAACTAATTTTAATTACATTTAATTTGTAATTAAATTACATAATTCCTTTACATGTAACTTGTTATTCTCTAACACTGAGTATCACTGTATCATTAATATTATTTCAGTATCTTTAAGTTTCCCTATATTTGCAACAAATTTGTGGCCACTGAAACAAACCATAAAAGCCTGAACCATTATGCCATTACAGTTTTTCTCGATTGCTAAAACACTATAACCAGTCTTTCTACCTAAAATATCAAAACCATAATGCCATTTTTCAAAAAGCACACCCATTTCCCTGAACTATAAACACTGTTCCCCTGCTTTAACACATGAGTTATATTTGGTGAAGTGTTACTGCAAAACTCTCCACACAAATCCCTACATTTCTCAGTGCTTACACCATGTGGTCATTTAGAAAGTATTAGCATTCAATATTGTTCACTCAAGTCTGCAAAGTTTAAGCTCAATTAGCACACGATTAGCCAAGTGGAAACACCAGGAGTCAAAATGTATCACACACCAAACAGAACCTTCGATGGAGATAAAAGGGCCAAAGTCAGCTTACAGTTTGGTGCTTTTCTCAGATCCGTAATGAAATGTTCAAAACTACTTGTTCAACCTCCAATTTTTTTGAACAAGTTGCATTTGCTTTGGTACAGTCATGCAACTGATTATGCAACTGATTTGTCATTATCAGTTCCTATTGTCATGTTGCTCAAAATGTATTACATGTATATAGTTCTCTGTGCTTATAGTCTTACCCCTCAAAACATCAAGTCATTAGCTCATCGTATATGTCTTTACAGTAAATGTTAAATTTTTGATCTAGTTGTCACAAACTGTCAAGCATATTCTACACATTTCTATTAGACTTTTTGTAAATTTGCCATGAATTGTTCAAGTGAATATTGACTTTCACTAATCTGTAGAGACTACAGATCGACCGATGATAAAGATGTTCTCCGAAACAGCTCAAAGGTACATCTCAACATCTCACGGACCTTCAATTGGAAAGCACATACAGACAGAGGACAACACAAGATTTACAAATTCTGGCAGTGGACTTTCTAATTTATATTTCCGCCTTTGCCCATATTTCTTTCTCTTTTCTATTTCACAATGACTTTGTAATGTATTTTCATTTTTTGACAGACAACTAGTAAAAGTGTAACTGAATCCTATCCGGTCTTTTTCAATCAATATCCCGCATACAGTAATGTGTAATTTCAAAGAGGAAGACGACGAGGTGAAAGAGGAAGAGGAGGAGAAGAAGGAGGAGGACGACGACAACAACATAGAAGAGAAATAGGAAGGGGAAGGGCAAGAACACAAGCAGTCTCATGTATTTTAGTTAATGTGTGCCAGGGTTGGATCAGTCATGCAAGAGGATTTTACCCCTGCTGCCTGTCCAGGGCCAGTTTAGTCTGTGATGTTGAGGAGGTTGTTTGGCCCGTCCCAGACCAAAGACAGGATGCTGGGGAAGAATAATTTTTTTTGTTATTGTTTGCTGCTTTGTGCTGTACTCTACACTACAATAAATTAAGGATTAAAACACTCGCAAATGCATACATTTGTTGTGTTCACCATGTGATTTTTTTTTCCAAGCTTATTACCAGTTTTCATAGTATTGTTTTGAATTGATCTCATCAGTGTGTAAACTGTGTTGTAGTGTGTGTGTGTGTTTGAGGGTTTGTGTGTCATGTCTGAGAGCAAAGTTTTTTTTTTTTTTTCAGCAAGTTTGAGTTGTTTTGAGTGGAGAGCTTCATTTTGACCTGAATATAGTAAGTTCAGGGAATTGAGTTAGAAGTTATGGATTTGTGTTTAGAGTTTCGCAAAAAAAAAGATAAAAAATAATTTCAAGAAATGTGTTTAAGCAATTGAGAAAAACTGTAATGTTCACAAACTAAGAAGTGTGGAAGGGTCAAGTTGATCACAGTTCAATTTCCTTAGCTTATTCATGCTGTGTTGGGAAGCATTTTCTGTGCCTTCATACTCTTCCCAAAGCAAAGCTATCTTGTTTCTCTCAGCATTGTCCCATGCAAAATTCATGTGT
>JAHKKF010528909.1:7420-20143 GCA_019740295.1 Labeo calbasu
TCAATCAACTATTGCGGGAGCGGCCTCTGTCGGTGTGATGCCGAGAATGACTTGATTCGAAAAAGGGGATATTATTTTTACAGATTAATTAAAAACCACTGCATGGATTTTTATCATTAGAAGGTAGATGTGTACATACACTGCCAACACACATTAATGTTCAAACAACATGTAAAAGTGAACTTTGCATCCGATGACCCCTTTAAGCTAAGAATAAGGGCGGGGTTGACCTCATTGCTATGCATGATGTCAGCATGATTATTAACTATGCACATAGTGATTGGCTGAGAGGGGAGGGGTCTCTGTCAGAAATACTGTAGAACACGATGTTATGTTGCCATATTCAAATAAAGGTTTAAAAATAAAAATGTTGCACATTCAAATATAGATTTTAAAATGCAGGCTAAGTTTCACTAATTAAACAACTATATGTTCAGCTAATTGTCAGCCTCTTACATGTGTGCTTTTCCTAAACAATTAGCAGATATGCAACAGCCTTTTAATTAACAGAGTAGAAAAATTGATGAGACATGCAAACGTAAAAGAAAAAACGATCTGGACGCAAGAACAGCTTGTTAATAAAAACAAGGATATAATCAGAGGAAAAACTGGAGTTGGGATAAGCTCCAAAACCAAAAAAAGATGTGTGGGAAAACATGTGAGTGCAAATAAATGCAGCGTGTTTCTAAAATGTTACATTTTGAGGCAGATTGCCGGCAAAAAAAAAAAAAAATAGAAACCATTACAGAATTTGTAGGGGACAGCGGTGATGAACGTAACGTGGGATGAAAGCAACAAAGCGATTTTCTCAGAACCCTGACTACATTTGCTTTCCAAGCTATGACAGCACATTCAGCACGTAACCCTTGACGGAGATGAGAAATATCACATGATTTTGTCATCATTTCCCACAGTTAGGTCCGGAAAGCAGTTTTCGAGTACAATAAGTAAATTATGGAAGCGGTAATTTGTTGTGTTTCTCGTTTCATGTGTCACAGTAATGATCAGTCTACAGGTTATTTAGTGCTGTAAAACATCCTGAAATTTGAATTTTCATAGTTTTTTTTTAGTATAACAGTAAATTAAATGGTTTAAATGTCAGGAGTTCCTGTCGGGACGAAAGTAACACTTATTACTTTTGTCCCCCTGCAGTGACAACAAGTGCTTCTTTTGTCCTGCTGCGTGCTAATGTGGTGACTTTCTGTGTCTTAGATCATTTATATAACATGTTTAGGTCATATTATATCAAAAGAATATGCCAAGAGTGAGGGTCTGAAAGACAGACAGAGGTCTGCTTCAGTCAGAGAGTGTGTTTCTGTACATAGGCCTATCTGTTAGGAACATAAGTCTCAGGGCAGCTGCTACATCACATTTACCTTAGTCATATTTAGGTTTTAGCCATACGTTAGCTTTTCCATCTCCACATGTGAGTTTGCAGTGTTTCCAGATGTTTTTATGCACATTTCGATTTTATGCATACAAACAACTGGATGGAAACATGAATAGGCCTACTGTTACATTATGTTGGAGATTTATATTATACTGATTTTTCATATTGTTCATTCTGTTAAAAAATGTTTAATAAAAATAAATTGAATAAATAAATAAATATGTTAAACAATTCAAGTTTGTACACTTGGGTTTTGAAAGATTTGATTAAACTTACATTTAAAATGAAAATGTAATATTTTTTGCAAATATAAAGGACAAAATGTGTTTGCAGTTAACAAGGTCATTGTCATGTATATTTAATAAAAAAAAAGGGTAACACAAAAAAAATCTGGCTTGTATTGTTGGTTGGGTCAAAAGTAACAATGTGCAAGTCATGTTCAAAGTGAAATTATACTGAAGTCTTTCTACATTTGTACAAAGTACCACCTGGTATTGATAGACCATAGGCTACTTCTGAGTTATAGGCCACTGCAAAAATATATACCTATCTACAACAGTTTTTGTTTTCTGAAAAATGGTACTTTCGTCCCCGCTCTCCCCTGTTTTTACTGGTTATAATGGGAATCGTATTGTTTTTAATAGTAACTGTAATGCCGCCTGTTGGTCTCTACTGGTAATTGGTCACCTTCTATTGTTGGCTTTTTTAAAACCGCTAAATCCTAATGGAACATACTACAGGAAACCATTTTTTAAAAATGGTTTTAATGGTAAAAAGTTTATCGTTTGTTATGTTTGTAATGGTATTTGTAGAATTTCTGATGGTTTGTATTGTTTTTTCAACAGGGAGGATAGTTTGTCATTTAGTCTTAGTGATTTAGGAGTCTTCTTCACTACTTCTAATGTTTCGCAAAGCTAGTAGTAGCTAGTTTTAGCGCTAAAAAACTTTCTGAAATACTCTTAGAGCAACAATTAAGGATTGACACGCCCATTATTTTTATAATTTTCTCCTAAATTGGCAAGTTATGAGCTAATTTTAGCCTTAAGATGTTTTGTGAATACGGGCTCTGATGAAGAAACAAACTCATCTACATCTTGGATTGCCTGAGGGTGCGCACATTTTCAGCAAATGTTCATTTTTAAGTGAACTATTCCTTTAACTGCAAGAGTTCAGTATGAAAGGTATTAGTAGTAAAATGTCTTAATGCAGAGCTTTATTGATAAGTCATTACATTTCATCTCATGTGTCCAAATGTTTCTTTAAGTAAGCTAGAGGGAACATGTATTCTGAGCTTTTTAGGTTTAATAAAATATCACGACAATAATAATGGAAAACATGCATCAATTAAAGCATCCCAGATTCCTTAAGATGACAGTCATATCAAAGCATGTCTGTTTGCATAGGAAACCTCTCAGCAACTTAAATAGTAATTTAAGTTCAGGTGAAAGGATTGTATATTCAAGAGTTCTGGCACTCATACAAAGTGAAATGTGGGTTATCGTTTAATATGAATATAGTGACCAAACAAAAGCAGCATTCAGAGTGAGCTGGCATGAATCCAGACAGCAATCTGATGAGCTGCTCTATCTAACCGCTTCACGCTAAATTCTGCCTGTTGTTTTGGTATTTTGATTGATGCCGGAGTCGCTGGAATAAAGGGCTTCGCCTCAACCGGTAGCTGTTGTTTGAACACATGCTGTGAAGGAGAATATTGCTCTCGAAACATAAATCTCTGGCGATGTACTACAGAGTAAACACTTGGTAGAGAGCGCAACTTAAAAATGTGCTGTAATACATCACACTGATCTTACCTCAGCGCACACACTGAACTCTTGACCTGCTTCAGACTGTGTGTTTGGTGTTCGTCATAAATATTTATTATATATCCACATTGTACATATATATAGAGGAAATATTCGCTTTCGCTACAGTAAATATTTCTCAGGGTAGGTCTATTTCTGAAAGTCATTTATGTTTGCCATATACATTGAGTCTTGGCTACAAGAAAACCGCTCAGGAAAAGTATATACCGTTTATTTAACATGTGACAACATGCCCCAATAGGAATCTGCCAGCAAAATGTAAACATTTTAAAACACAAACTAATAAATTAAACACTACAAGTGTAAAAGATAAAAAAATATTAAACCATTTTCCTAAAATGGAAATTGGAAAAAAAAAAAAAATATATATATATATATATATATATATATATACAACATAAGTGACAACTTACCCCAACATGAATCTGCAAACAAAATGTAAACATTTAAAACACAAAATAATCAATATAACAGCAAAAAATGTAAAGATTAAAAAGGAAAAAATATTATGGCAAATATAATAACACCACCACCATCACCAACACCAACAACAACAACAATAATAATAATAATAATTAGTAGTAGTAGTAGTATTTATTTGTTTTTGGATTGCATTAAATAATATATACAATATATGTGACAGCTTGCCACAATTGGAATCTATTTTTGGCTTTTGACAAAATTTCAACCATTTCAAAACAAAATAATTCGTGAACCACTCATTGCATAGAAAATCAAACCTTTTAATAAAAAAAATAAATAAATAAATAAAAAATAATAGATTGCATTAAATAACAATATATGAAATATATTGAAATATATGACACAACTTACTGTTGTGTCATATATTTAAGGCACTAAGGCATACTGTTTATTTAACATGTGACAACATGCCCCAATAGGAATCTGCCAGCAAAATGTAAACATTTTAAAGCACAAAATAATAAATTAAACACTAAAAGTGTAAAAGATAAAAAATATTAAACCATTTTCTTATGGCAAAAAAAAAAATATATACAACATAAGTGACAACTTGCCCCAACATGAATCTGCAAACAAAATGTAAACATTTAAAACACAAAATAATCAATGAAACAGCAAAAAATGTAAAATATTAAAAAGGAAAAAATATTATATAACAACAACAACAACAACAATAATAATAATAATAATTATTATTATTATTATTAGTAGTAGTAGTAGTAGTATTTATTTATTTTTTGGATTGCATTAAATAATGTATACAATATATGTGACAGCTTGCCACAATTGGAATCTATTATTGGCTTTTGACAAAATTTCAACCATTTCAAAAACAAAATAATTTGTGAACCACTCAATGCATAGAAAATCAAACCTTTTAATAATAAAAAAATAATAATAGATTGCATTAAATAACAATATATGAAATATATTGAAATATATAACACAACTTGCCCCGACAAAAAAAAAAAAATACCATCATCCTTTTTAAATTCTGAGTTCAGATCTTCATTTTTTTGTGTCTTAATGTACATCAGTGTTTTATTATTTATGTATTTATGAAAACTACATAGTGAAAATTAAATTATATCAGTGTAAAGACAAAAAAGGTTGTTTCAATTTAAAAAAGTAAGTGTTTATGCTGCCTTAAAATTTTAAGTTTAGTTAACATGAAATGTTAAGTTGTACTAAGTGACAACTTGGATATCTGAGTTGAGTAAACTTAAAATTTTAAGGCAGCACAAACTTTTTTTGAAGTTGAAA
Organism: Labeo calbasu; assembly: GCA_019740295.1. NCBI lineage: Eukaryota > Metazoa > Chordata > Actinopteri > Cypriniformes > Cyprinidae > Labeo > Labeo calbasu. The sequence goes on from JAHKKF010528909.1 coordinate 12,380, forward strand.
CAATTTTTTTTTTTTTTTTTTTTTTTTACAGTTGTATCATATGGACTGGATGTTTGAAATCAACACCAAACACTGCTAGAGAAGCTCAACGTATGTATAAATGGACTGTTGGTGCAAAACATCTCAGAGACGGAGATATGAACCCTGTGACAACTTGCCCCAATCTCCCTTATATACAGTACATGCCTATACAAGCTTGGAATGGGACAGTCCATTAGGATGAAGAAACCTTGACTGTTCTGGATTTCTTTTGAAGTACTAAAACATGTGGATTATTTACAGATTGAACTATTAATTTAAGACTCCTTCAGGGAGGATTATGATGCTTCCATATGGATAAAAAGGACTAGTTTGGGCATCAGCCATGATCGGCTGGACTTCATATGTCATCAGTGATTATTTAGTGCTGATGTTTGTGGCTCGAGTGGAGATGATCAGGTCATTGAGTATCAGACCACATGGATACTCAGTGACCTCATATTTTCCATTTGAAGGATTAGTAACTCCTCAGGCCATTTCTCTCTGTTGTGTTCTTGAAAGGCTGAAGATCTTTACCTGACATTTTTCCATATCTAAGGTAAATATGGTTTGGTGCCAGATGAACCTTTCTTGTCAGATCTCATATAAGCCCAGTGGGATTTTTAATTTTGGAAAGTAGCGTCAGCACTGAGGCTCATACAATACTCTCACGAACAACAACACTGATCAGCTACAAACTCCACAAAAACTGCATTTATTACAGCTGAATATGAAACTGCAGTCTTAACAGTGACTGTAGAAATATTTTAGAACTCAAAATACCATTTTCTTATTACTTAGCAACCTATTTTTAACGTTTTCCATTAAAAATATATATTGATGTTTTTGAAAGAAGTCTCTTCTGCTCACCAGTGATGCTTTTATTTGATCAACATTGCAGTGAAAATTATGAAATATTATTACAGTTTAAAATATGCATTTTATTTCTGAGTGAACTGTAAAATGTAATTTTTTACTATGATCAAATCTGAATTTTCAGCATCATTACTCCAGTATTCAGTGTCACATAATTCTTCAGAAATCATTCTGATATGCTGATTTGCTGCTTAAGAAACATTTCATTTACACACAAATACGTTATTTACATGGTTATACAATAATTACAATTTTTATAATTTTTAAATAAATTATTACATTTTTATAAATATTAATATTTAATAATATTTTACAATTGAAATTTTTATATTATATAAAATCTTATACAATTAGTATAAAAATATTTGTATACATTATTATAAAACTCTTTATTACTTAAAATTATGTATGTATGCATGTATACACAGACACATATTATATATAAACATATATATATATATATATATATATATATAGTAATTATAATAGTATTATTTATTTATTTATTTATTACTTTTTCTAGGTTGGAAATCAACAAAAACACTGTAGACACTAAGTGTTCTATTAAAAATAAATACAAAAATGTAAAATAAATGTACTTTTATTAAGATATAATAATATTATATTATATAATATTATATCATAAATACAATAAAACATCTAAATGCATTGAGATAACATTAATATTATTCAGGGTATAAATCTTGATTTATATGGTTTTTTTTTTTACATCATTAATACATTTTTCTTGTTTTAAGCATAAAAAATGTGATTTATGCATAGAACAAGGAAATACTATTTTCCAGTGAGTTAGTTAGTTAGTTAGTTACTTAAATTGTATATATTTTCTTCATTAAGGATGCATTAAATTGATGAAAAGTGACAGTAAAGACATGTATTATGTTATAAAAAATATATATTTTAAATAAATGCTGTTCTTTTGAACTTTCTGTTCATCAAAGAATCTGAAAAAAAAATGTATCACATGGATCATGTGACACTCAAGACTGAAGTAATGATGCTGAAAATTCAGCTTTGATCACAGAAATAAATTGCATTTTAACGTATAGTCACATAGAAAAGAGTTATTTTAAAGCATAATAATATTTAACCATTTTTACTGTATTTTTGATCAAATAAATGCAGCCTTGGTGAGCAGAAGAGACTTCTTTCAAAACCATAAAAAAATCATTCAGACCCCAAACCTTGTCTATTTTTACATAAATAATGCTGTTCAGTAATGACAGAGAGTAAATCTGTGAATCCCTGCTGACAGTGTGTATGTGTGGAGGTGGAGAGTGTCAGGGGGAGTTTGATGTTTTCTTTTCCTGCCGGAGTTCCTCCCCCTGCGAGCGTGTGTGTGTGTGTGTGTGTTTAGTGCGGCTCAGGTAACAGACGCTTCACTTCCTCTACGTTCGTGGAGGAGACAGCAGGATGGGAGCGTGAGCCTGTGCTAAGGATGGAGAAGAAAGTGTGTGTGATCCAGACTGAATTCCACCAGTACCGGCCCATCATCATCCACAGTCAACACGTAAGACCTGGCATTTTCTACTTTTTGTGTGCTTCTGTGGGCCTCATGTTCACACACACACACACACTCAAACACACTCACACACAACCTGTGTTAGTTAGACACACCCTCACAGAACCCCACCAGTGTTTCTGCTCTGATGGGGGTCTGAGCTTTTAGTTGCTGTATGTGTGTGAAGTTTCTTTGTGAGTTTTGGATTGATGGGAGTTAATGTGCAGGTAAATGCAGACACACGCGTGTACCTCAGGAATGTAAACATTAGAACAAAACTACAGTCCCACAATTCAAAGAGTCTTCATTTGGGCTGCCACAGATTTCAATAATGACAGATAAGAATGATTTTTAACTAATACTGATTTTTACATTTTATATTTACATTTTTAGATTTTGATTATTTAGGAAAATGTAGTTATAGGGTACAACAGTGCTAAAGGCGCCCCGGGCTAAAAGGCGCCTTTGATATTATTTTCCTCTAAACCACTAGATGGCAGAAAAACGTGGCGTAGCATTAAATATATTTTTTATGTTAGCATATTTTAATAACAGTAAATTTATTTAGCAAAAATGTATTATTTTATTTAGCAAAATAAGCAGAAAATAGTACAAACTTTGCTAAAGTGATTGTTTTGAACAAGTATTAACTTAGACTCTTTGTATCAATAATGTGTGCCTTTTACCCCATGTGTGGGGTAAACCACCTCATACATTTATAAGATTTTTAAACAAAATAAACGACTTGTATGATTTATTTTCACACAAAATCTGTTGCTCCATTACAAACACATATATTATTCTGCAATCATACACTTTGGGTGCAGTTAAAAGCACATTTTTTCTTAGGGTATGCCTTTAGCCCCATTTGCCACACACACACACACACACACAGTAGTGGGGGCAAAACTTTGGAGTAATTAAGATTTATTGATGTTTTTGAAAGAAGTCTCTTCTGCTCACCATTGATGCATTTATTTGATCAACATTGCAGTAAAAATTATGAAATATTATTACAGTTTAAAATATGCATTTTATTTCTAATTGAATACTATTATCAAATCCGAATTTTCAGCATCATTACTCCAGTCGCATGATCCTTCAGAAACAATTCTAATATGCTGATTTGTTGCTTAATAAACATTTAATTTACACACAAACAGGTTATGATTATACATTTCTAAATATATATATATATATATATATATTTTTTTTTTTAATTAATAAATTATACATTTTTATACATATAAATATTTACTAATATTTTACAATTCATATTTTTAATATATAAAATATAAAATATTTGTATAAATTATTATAATATTATTATGTTTATTGCATAAAATTATGTATGTATGCATGTATACACATATTATATATAAACATATATATATATATATATATAATAGTACTTTTTATTTTGTATTTTTTCAATCTTTTTTTGTGCCAATGATTCACTGTCAGAGTTGCGATAGCATCTTTCGTTTTGTTTTGGTTTATATCTAGGTCAACTATTGTCCTGCCAACATGTAAGTGGAGTCGATTTACCAGCATCTGCAGCACAAATGCATTACGGGCACCCTTTGATGTGCATGCAACATATATTATGTCATATGTGTTATGTCCAGTAAATCACGCATAAAACATCTGTTTTTAGTGCAACAAAATTGCAACAGACATTGTAATCTGCAATATACAACATAACAAGTCTATTCTAACAACAAACATATGGATTTTTGAATATCCGTTACTTTTCTGAACTAGAGCGAACACAAATCTTCTCTGCCATTGCTGCCCTTGAAAGAGATCTAATAAAAATACATACAGAGAGGATGACGGGTAATTCAGATCTCTTTAGCAAATGTGTAAGCATTATAATAGTTTTAGCTTATATTATGTTACAGGATGAGAATTCAATACAACTGTCTACAATTAAGCAAAATATGCCATTATAATGTTAAATGTCTGTAAATATGTAGTCTATTAAAATGCTGTTTTGGTCAGTTTGAACTACAGAAACGCAAATGTCACATGCATTCTCATACAGAATGAATTAATCAATAATGCTTTCATGAAATGGTGAAATTGCTACAGCTGTTCAAATGCTTGGAGTCCTGTGTGTGTGTGTGTGTGTGTCACCTCTGTAGAGCTGGAATGCAGTGTAGGGGAACAAATTTATTTGGAAAACTGCTGCTCATGATCTGGGCCTTGAACAATTGACTGTGAAAGCAGGAATGTGAAAGACTTTTTGCCAGAGGGACTGTATTTAAGACAGTATTTAATGCAAATGGAGGCTTATTTCAGGTACTACATATCACAAATAATGCAATTTGGCAATTTGTGCATTTTGACAGTCCGGTCTGACGTATATTGTCCTCTCAAGTTGAAACATGAAAACTTCACTACACAAACAGTGTCATTCATGAGGCCTTAAAGGCTTTTTACATTTTTTTTACATTGTAGCTGTTTAAAGAACACTCTCACCAGTCATTTTGCTGACATGCTTGAAAAATTAGGTTTTTAGGTCACAAATTGTAATTGTGGAGGGTTTCTTTTTTTTGGTTTGGAGTGCATAGAGTCACTAAATGCACTTTGATAATGTTCAAATTGCCCTCGTTAATAAAATATCTACACATCATAAACCAGATTTTTTTCAGAGATAAGACTGGGATTGCTTTTCTTAATGACAGACATTTTCCACAGACATTTTGGCTCGAGCTTCAGCAGAAATTCTTCCTTTCATTATTATTTTTTTTAAAACAGCTTTTGAGTATGTTTTGGAAAATTAGTTCACATCTGGTTTTCCATCCAAGAAACTAGAAATCTGTGCTTTGGTGGCAATCCCAGATTTGCTTGTTGAATCTTGTAAAATTGAGTTGAGAGGAATGATTGACATTACTGTAAAAGCTCTCATAAGGGTATGCTGATGATATTCATCAGACTTTGTAGGCAATAAGCTAATGGTGACACTTTGGTTGCCAACTCTCACGCATTTGGCGTGAGACACACGCTTTCAGGCTCTGTCTCACGCTCTCACTTTTCCCACGTAAATCTCACGCCAAACTGGCAACCCTGCTTGCGATTTTAAATAAAGTTTCAGCTTTCAAATATTGTAAGTTTTAATACTAAACTCAAACGATAAATACCGTTTTGGCGCATTTAATGTGGTGAAAATCGTAAAATGTAGCGCTTCTGTTAACGCCAGAGCCACTGAAAAACAGAGCTTTGATCTCGCCGACGTCGCCGCCAAGCGGTCACGTGATTCACGGAGCTCTCCAAACTAACCAGAGCTGACACTATATTTGAATGTGTTTAAGTAAGATTGAGACGACAGCTTCACTATACAGGTATTCGCAGCAATTTTGGTAAACATTACAGCACATTATGCATTGATCTTTACATCGATGACATTTACAGTATAATTTTATTTTGGAGAGTGATGGAGAGGCAGCTCTTACGAAAACTGAACATGGTTTTACTACAAATAAAATATATTTGCTACTATAGTTAAACCATGGTAACCACAAATTAACCATGGTCTTGCTACACTAACCATAGTTTAACCATGGTATTTGTAGTAAAACTATGGTTATACAAATGGTAATCAATGCGCCAAAAAACATGGTTACAACACTTTTACTATAATAACACCATGGTTAATTTTCGTAAGGTTTAATTTAGTTTTCTTGTATTTAACCCTCAGGTATTGCTTACTTATAATGTGACCATACAGCTTAACTGTAATATTTTAGTTCAATATTTTTTTAATATTTTAAGGAGATCATTTAGTACTGCATACTATTTTTCCAATAATTATGGTCAGTGAATGACTTAAAATATATATATTATTTTATGTTTCTATTACAATAGAAATATATTACAATTAGTGTATTATTTAAGAGGCAATGCAAAGAGGCAAATTAGAGTCATTTTGTGGTCGAAAAAAAAATCATTTTTATTTGTAATGCCATGGTTTACCCACTAGGTACCTGTATGGCTCTTTACTAAATATACATGTATCTAGAATATTGCAGGTCATACCTGCTTGCTTATTTTTAAGTTTTTCATTTGAATACATATTTATAAATGATTAAAAATGTGGAATTTAAAAAGTTAATAACTTACATCCTTTTTAAATGATACTCATATAAGTACACACAATGAATGCAAGCAAATACTGAATTTAAACCAAGTTTAAAATGGTTTTATCCCCTTATATGTATAGTATATACATATAAATAGATATGGAATCGAGGTCTCCACAAGATTATTGCGTAATGAAATAATAAAATATAAAACAGTGTCAAAAGCCATGTCATAAAACACTACAAAATCTTGCAGAGTCTAACTAAAATACCTGGTACAGTCAGTAGGTGGCGATAAGGGTCTTTTGTGTAGGCCCATCATATGAGCGAGTCATAGAATCATTCACTCAACCGAATCGTTCAAAAACGCTGATTCATTCAGAAGGAAACGGCTGGTGAAATGATTCTTTTTTTCCCACTTCGTTCGGATTTGTATAAAGAATGGGTAAAGAAAGAATCTGTATATCTTATATTGTAAGTAATTTATTCTGTTAATGTAATTGGACAAAGAGCTTAATCAGACTCCAAAAGAGAATTGCATAATGAAATAATGAAAAATAAAACATGGTGAAATTAGTGTGATAAAACACTACAAAACCTTGCAAAGAATCCAGCTAAAATACCTGGTACACTCAGTACCATGGTGGCGATAAGGGGCTTTTATTCTTAATATGAGCGAGTCATAGAATCATTCACTCAACCGAATTGTTCAAAACCGTTGATTCATTCAGAAGGAAACATGGCTGGTGAAGTGATTCTTCGTTTAGATAAAGTCTGGATTTGTATAAAGAAGGGAGAGAGAAAGAATCTGTATATCCACCTTATTTTGCAAGTAAGCTATTCTGTTAATGTGATTAGACAATGTGCTGAACTCCACCAGGTAATGGCGTAATGAAAGAATGAAATAGCCCATAAAACTGTGGTGTAAGCAATATGATAAAGCACTACAAATCTTGCAAAGAATCCAACTAAAATAGCGGGTGCATTCAGTAAGTTGCAGTAAGGGACTTTCATTTATCATGTGAGCGAGTCATAGAATCATTCACTCAACTGAATCGTTCAAAAACACTGATTCATTGAGAAGGAAACACAACTGTGAGTTGCTCGAAGACACGGGATGATTCTGCTATTGCTTCGTTTGGAATTAAATTCGTTGGAAGAGCAATAGTATCTGTCAGTATTATATCTAAAATGTAAGTTATTTAATATTAACCTCTTGTTTATTGAACTGCAACGATTTTTGTTCGTGCTGTATTGATTCGT
>JAHKKF010528910.1:2045-41157 GCA_019740295.1 Labeo calbasu
GCTAAACTTGCTAACTATAGCATGCTATTAGGAAAGTCGATCGCAAAGATTCATAAAAAAACCCTTTATACTCACTTCTGCTGTAGGTGAAGCTGGATCATGAATGATTGACCCGAACATAGACGCATTTATGTAGATCGGAAGGTGAATTCCCTTCACAAACAAACATAATCCACTGCATCTTCAGTGGCTCAGATGTCGGGAGTAAATGACGACCACTATGTTCATTATTACATCCAGCAACACAGCACCTCAATCGCTCAATTGGAGATATTCTTGTCTAACTTACATCCCTGCTCCGGCATCGAAACAAAGGAGGTCGGACTGTTACAACTGATCTGAGGTAAGACGCTCATGTCAATCAACTATCATGGGAGCGGCCTCTGTCGGTATGACGCCACACCGACAGGCATCTGAGAATGGCTCGATTTGAAAAAGGGAACATTATTTGTACAGATAAAAACCAAATGGATTTTTATCATTATAGGGTAGATGTGTACTTACACTGCTAACACATATTAATGTTCAAACAACATGTAAAAGTGAACTTTGCATCCGATGATCCCTTTAAAAAGACGCGCTAGATGGGAGGATTTTCATCAAAATTGACTAAAAGTGATCAGGGACAAGTTGACGAATTTGATGAACCCGTGAAAGGAAAAGCTGAAAGCTGAAACTTTTTAATGGAAGCTTGCAAATGGAGCACGTTACAATGGTGAGGGAAAAGCTGCTCCCTGTATTATTGTGTTTAATCACAACCATACAGTTTAAAAAAAAAAAACATACAGCCTATGATCACAACAACAGTGTGTGTCAGGTGTCTACATTGTCATCTGAGGAGATTACAAAGATTAAACAAGTGTTTTGGTTTAACTCTGAAACATAAGATGTGGAGCTATCTACTGTTGCCAAAAAACGACTGTTGAAGTTATCTGCTTTTGCTATAAAACAAACTTTGAGATATAAAAAAACATACTTTCAGTTAATTTTAATTTTGTAAGTTACCTGTATTTGTTTAAGTTATCATTACTTAATCAAAACAACCCAACTGCAGTTTGATTGATATTACTCGGAATGCACAATAAAAAAACATGATTTCTGAAAATAAATAAGAATGGAGTTATCTGTTTTTGCAAATAAACTATTCAAATGTACATAACATTTTTTTTTCCATATGAAGTTATCAACTGCTGAAAGGACTGAGATTAATATAAGCCCTCTGGCAATTCTTTCATCTTAGTTATAGGCTAACCTAAGGATTGAGCCTAGTGTTGTGCCATTTATTCTTACAGACCAGTAGCTCATGAGAATGAGCAAACCAGATGAGCTCTTCTGCTATTTTGTTTAGTGTTGGACCAGAAAGCCTCAGCAGGCCCCTTGTTTTTAGATACTTTGCATAGACAGCCTAGGTATATATGCAGATCCTGACCTCTTTGGACTTTTAGGCTCACACCTGTACACTATTATCTCCCCACATTATAATTTGTGCAACAGTGGCTAAGTGATTCCCAGTGCACGCAAGCATTTAATGACAGAGCTGTCTTTACCCTGACCATCACTGCCGGACGTTGGCAGGGATCATTCCACCGGAGCGTGACGTGTCACCCGTGTGTCTGTGTGGCCGCTGATGTGATCTTTAGTCCCCTCATGATCTATAGACTGGCATTTTGGTCGCTCAGACACCAGACCCCAGCGTGCATGCTAAACACTCTGTCAGCCAATATCCTGACAGGAACTTAACGCAGTCACGGCAATACTGAGACAGGACAGGGAGAGGCTGAAGACACAAGCGCCAATAGCCAAATGGCAGCTGGCTGCACAGAGTCAAATTATGTGAGAAGGAGGTCAAAAAAAAAAAACACTTCGTTAGTCAGTTTAAATAAATAATACATACAAATGCATTTATCAGAACAGACAATTTGTTTGATAAGTCTATTAATCACTGGAGATTATTTTTAGGACAGTCTGTTATATTTCTGATTGAATACAAAAGGAGAATGCCACGTGGAAGAACACGGCGGGAATGCATCATGATCAACTCAAAGTTGTCTTGAATGTCTTGAACTGAAAATAAACATTTGTATGTTAAAGATCTACATGTTCAGTTTTTAGATAATTTCTTAATTGTGTGCCTAGTTAATGAATAAAGCTAGAGCAAGTTGTGTTCTGAAATTTCCCTGTTTTTTAAAACAGCATTCAAGTAAATAATAAAAAAAAGTTGAAAATTTATTAGCCTATAGCCTACCGAAAAAACCAAGCATGTCATACATTGTGTAATTACAATAAATGGCTACAGTTTTGAAACATGACTAAGAAACCGAACATCACTGAACATAAGACTATAAACTATAAACATTCCCCCATGTCTGAAATTTGTTGTCTGTCAATCAATCTGCAAGCCAGATGACCACACCATTAGAAAATATTATAAACATAATATTTTGGTACAAAGAATAATGTTTTATTTACAAGTTTCATTTTCTTTTTACTTCTATTGCATTATATAAATAAAATAATTATTAAGAAGATAGACAATATATGGTTTCTTCTGGTAACTTATTCCAAATGTTCAGCTAATTCCTAACATTCATAACAAAAATCTTTTCAGGCTAAAACTTTAAATGATTTAATATAAACAACAAGTAATAAATACACACAATGAATTATTATAAAAAGAGAAAACATTAATCGTTTCTCGAACATTGTAGGAAAAAAGAAATCACAAAGAAGTCACACATAAGAATTTATAAAGAACGTTCACTGAGTTTTGTAGGTTTTAATTTTCATAACCATAAACTAACATTCACGAAACGTTCCAGGAATAAAAAATGCTGTCAGTTACTCTAAATAGTCTTGACTTGTTCGTAAGTGTACAGTTCAAAAAGGTAGGGTAGGGTGAAAAATCTAATTTTCTCCTCCAACTCCAAAATTATTTGTTTTACCCTTTTTTGTAAAGGCCGCTTGGCTTCCTTTGCATGTTCGCTTTGTAAACCCTGGGTCAAATATGGGTCAAATATGGAACTTTGGGTTAAATCTTTCAATAAAATTTTTAAATTAGAAAATGAGCAATCGTTTCACTAGATAAGACCCTTTTTCCTTGTCTGGGATTGTGTAAAGCCCTTTGAAGTTGCACTGAAACTGCATGGACCTTCAACAAATTGACTTCCATTGAAGTCCACTATATGGAGAAATATCCTGGAATGTTTTCCACAAAACCTTAATTACTTAATTACTTGAAACGATCAGCCATTTTCTAACGAAAATATTAATTTAAATATTTTTTAGCCACAAATGCTCATTTTGTATTAGCTTGAGTTCATGCATTACATAATCACATTGGAAGGGTCATGCCTGCCTAGTTCTTCGACTTCGTTTTTTTTTCATTTCTTTGCACGTTCACTTTGTAAACACTGGGTCAGTACTACCGCCTATACGTCATGCGTGACCTTTCCACTGTTATGCGTGAAGTTGAGCAAGTGGAAGAATTTTATTTATTGTATATATATATATATATATATATAGTTTTTAAATGACAGTCATTTTGTTAGATATTCCTGGGATTGTGTAGAGCCCTTTGAAGCTGCACTGAAACTGCAATTTGGACCTTCAACCTGTCGGCTCCCACTGAAGTCCACTACATGGAGAAAAATCTTAATTTCTTTTCTACTAAAGAAAGAAAGACGTAAACATCTTGGATGACATGTGACTAAATTATCAGGAACTTTTAATTTGGGAAGTGAACTAATCTATTAATGTATGGATATTTTTTTTTTTTAGTATAGGCTTATTATCGGTAAGAGGAGAACATTTCTGCTACAAAATGATTGCCTTTCCCAAATAGGCCCTTTTAATATGCCCTCTCAGTCGTGATGTGAACAAGTGACCTAAGGATGATAAAAAATATCCTAACCTAATGGGATCTCGGTCATCTTGGTCAGCCCCCTGAGAGATTGGGAATGGATTAAACCGCTGTTTACGTCGCTAAGCTAACAGGCTAACACCATGCTAATCCCACTAAGCGGCTGTTTATGTAAACGCTCGAGCTGAAGAATCCCTGATGAGGGCTTTATTGACCTAAGGCTCAGACATGTGCGCGCACACCTCCACGCATTTAGATCACTTCACAGTTCTGTGGACGTGTCAATGGAGGGATGGACAGATGGTCCCAAAGGTACTGAAATGGACACGCACACCCTGTCCGTTTCTCTGACCCTTATCCACATACAAAAACATAGAAGTTAAGCTAAGTTGACCAGATTTCTAAAATGAAAATAGGGGACATTTGTTGTTCAGGGGTCAATATATTACTGACACTTCCAGTGTCATTGGATATGTTTTTTTTTAAGACAGGGAGAAAATTTAAGTTTTGCCTATTTTGTCCATGGTCAATATAAAAATTTCTCTGATAATTTACTTACCCCCATGTCATCCAAGATGTTCATGTCTTTCTTTCTTCAGTCAGGTTTTTGAGGAAAACATTCCAGGATTTTTCTCCATATAGTGGACTTCAATGGGAATCAACGGGATGAGGGTTCAGTGCAGCTTCAAAGGGCTCTACACAATCCCACCCGAGGAACGAGGGTCATATCTAGCGAAACAACTGGTCAAAAAAAGAAGAAGAAAAATATACTTTTTAACCACAAATGCTCATCTTGCACTAGCTTGACTTCACGCATTACACTCTTAAAAAAAGGGTTGTTTCAACCCAACTTTGGGTCAAATATGGACTAAAGAATTTTATGCAAAATTTGGTGAGCAAATTATCAGAAAATTTCTGCAAGTGAACTAATCCTTTAATATGCAAAACACATTCAAACATTTGTATTTAGTAAATATTCAACTTTACATAGCAAACTGACATTTTCCCATCGCATACGGTGCTAAAGATTAGGAAATTAGTTTCTCAGATGATTATAAAAGGAAAAGGAGCAAAGTATCTCTTTAAACTAGCTGGGTGTTTTCCCTCCTGGGCCCACGGTTTCCATTGTTAATAAAGTACTAGTGGAAGATAAAATAGCTCATGTTCTCAAGACTGATATTGTGTGACAGGCCAACACGTGACAGAGTTAAATTACATTTTTTTCTCCCAGGACCCATCTTAATGATTGAAAGCTCCTAAACTATGCACTGTACAACCAACACCACACCTCTGAAACAGTTTCAAATGGGAATTTTTTCAAAGCCCTGCAGCCACATATAATGCAGAGATGGAGGTAATATGTTTCATACATATTGGTGACCCACAGTGGCTCTTGTTGAAGTTCGCAGCTGTGATGTCTGATGCCTCAAGGGCATGTCTCATTTCAACCCCTCTTTGTCTTCTGAATGATTATTCGTCGATGTGGTTTTCATGCACACGGAAAATACCTCTTTACGGTAGTATACTTTGTTTCGGCTCACATAAAGTACTTGGGTGTGTTTTAGGAAGTATAGACCATTATAAGAATGGAAGACATGAATATGCTGGATTGTGCAGTATTTTCATTTGCTAAAATCAATATTTAGTGCTAGGACTAGACACTGTGTAAATGTGACTAACAAATTGGAAGACTCATCTCTCTCTCTGTCTCTCATACTCTCTCTTTCTTATGTTCAACAGGCACATACAACATACTACAGCTCTTGACTACAGTTATTCATGAACTGGAATGCAGAGACTGCATGACAAAGATTGCCAACCAGCCCGGAGCTACAGTTGCTCATCCACTTCCTTTTTAGATCAAAGTATATGTAAATGTTTGTTGTGCTTTGCCAGTTTTTAGATGTTTTGTGTGTGTGTGTGCATGTGTCCATGAGGGTATTGTTTTGTAAAAATGATATCCAGCGTGCAAAGGTCATGACCTGAACAAATATTTTGCTCTCTGTATTTTCTTTCCTTTAACCATATCGTGTGATAGAGATAACGCAAAGCCAAAATCACATCATCATACATGTTTGATATACAAAGAAATATTATTCAGTATACTGTCTTATTCCAGCCTGCCCCAGATATACCAACAACTAAAAAGAGCTATACAAAAATGTTTTCAGAGGCTGTAGTTTACTTGGTGCATCTGCTATTATATACCTAACATTAGCAGGAAACTGTAGGCTTTAAAGGGGCCTTGAAAAGCTCTGGGATTTCACCAAAAAATATGCTAATTTGTGCTCCAAAGATGAACGAAAGTCTTACGGGTTTGGAACGACGTGAGGGTGAGTAATTGATGACACAATTTTCATTTTTGGGTGAACTATCCTTTAAAGTTGCAAAATGGGATCATTATTAACATCAGATGTCATGTTTATTATCATACCCTTCAAAACATCAGAAGATCCTAAATTTGTTAAACCATTCATATTCTCTCTGTTCTAAAATGCCACAGAGTACAGTGAGAGAGCACTACTGCCCCTTGTGTTGACAATACATCATAACGGCAAAGATCCTTTGAATGTGCATGCTTGTGTACTTTGTAAGTGAAGCATCAGTATTTTATGCTTCATATAAACAGTGCACAGGTCAAGTGCTGCTAACAGACATGTAAGTCGGATGTGTCTAAAGTGTCAATCTCATCAACAAACACATCCTCTCACCCATAATATTATTTGTTGTTTCTGAAAGCAATATTGATATTGGCTTCATAGAGGTAGACACCTTGATCTTATAGAACGGGATGTTGTCTGTTATATATGAGCGTGGTTGTGTGTGTAAGAGATTGTTAATAGAAGCATAAGAAAATGCAAAAGAAGATAATGCAAAATGTAAAATAAAACATCATGTAATCTGTAAAAACAGAATATAATATAATATATGCCGCTTTAAATATCATACACTAATTAAATATCATGGTCTTATCCTTCCTAACACACAAAACCAAAATTATGACTTCAGTCCAAGGACATACAGAGGTTGCAAAAAGGCCAGTGTTAAGGTCTGTGTTTATATTCCAACTCTCCCCCACATGTAGTCTATAATGGCTTGTCTGTGGAACGCATATGTTGGCTCATACTGTGAAGTGACCAGCTTGTGTTTTGAAGGCATCACACCCCACTAGGTTCACACAGGGGTCAGGCCCCAGTCTTCGCTCTCATCCCAGCTGTGATAGAACGGTGCCAGGGCATTGCTATGGCAACCTGCCACTTCTGTGCATACAGACAAACGTAAGAACGTACGGACAAAAGAAATGGAACACAATGTTTCACTGCTGCCCTATTAAAGCATTAATAATCTCTTAAATAATAAACAAATCACTATAATTCCATACATTCATATTCTGGGAAAGCAAGAAATAATGGCGATGATATAAAACAATCTGCCTCACTCACACAAACCCAGAACGCTTTGTCAAAATGCCCCATTACACCTGTCCCAACAGATTGCATGTTACCTTGACAACCAATTTTGGTCTATTTTTCTATTTGTGCTGGAATTAGAACAGATGGTGCTTTAATTTAAACCATTTCACCTCTCTAATACAGCTCTGCGGAGAGCTTAAATGTAAAAAATAGAAAGTAGGGTCACCCAAATCAAGGAGCAGGACTCTATACGTCACACTTTGCCAAACTGACATTTTTCACAACTGGATTGAGAGAAGGAATGGTTCTAATATCACCAATATAACATTTCTCATCAAGTAACCCAGGTGCTGCTAATACTGACCCCTACAGACGTGTGTTGTAATTACATTAGCGTTCCAGTGGTCGATTTAATGAATACACGTTCTAAAAGAACGGACTAAAATGCTATTACTTTACTGGACCTTTTTCACATTTCCGGGTTTCTTAGCAGAAAAAGTTGTCATAGTTGGGTAAACTTCGAGAGCAGTGAATGGGAGGGTAAATAAAGTAAAGAAAAACAGTGAATGCGAGAGGAGTACCTCAAATATATTTTCCCTTTTGCTCAAATATCACCCTGTCCACCTTTTTCTTTCCGTAGGAGTGGACGCGGCCATTTGTAAATTTTATGAGTGTGGCTTCCGGTCACGTCCAGCTATTTTTAGCTGTACAACATAGCTCCTTTTGCTGCTTGATACTGCAAACTGGTGTGTCTTACCATATTATTGTAATGTATTATCTTAATTTTACCGCAGTTTACTGCACATGGTTATTCTTCTCATTATTTCCCTATAGCAGAAAATGAACCGGAAATCTCACCCAAAATGGTGGATAGACCAGAGATTGTCGTACTATACAGAGATGAGAGGGTCTGTATTACTTGGAGAAAGTGTAACGGCTAACTTGGATCACGTGTCCCTTAATAACCAATTACATTACAGCCTGGACATCACTGAATTTCAGTCAGAGCTGTGCGACACTCAATTGCCGTTTACGAATACCACAGGAATGAATGAGCAGTGGCATAAGCTGAATCCCACCTGGTGCCAAAAAGTCAGTGACTAATCTTACAAAACAGAATTTTTTTCGTGGTAAACTCTAAATATAGTTAAATCAAAAAGTACTGTTTAGTGTAAAACATGCTGAAGTTAAGCAGATAGGCTGTCAATTCATTAAATGATAAGCCATTTCCTCTAAAAAGCTATTAATTCAGTGTAGTACTACCTCTCCTACTACTACTACCGCTACTTATTAATGTACATGCATTTTTAAAGAAGTCAAAATCGAAAAAACTTTCGAGGATTTACTATGCTGTCAGTCACAATCTTGTTAGTCAAGCAAATATATTACAATGCTTATTTCAATGCTTAGCCAATTCATATAATGACTTTTTAATAATAATAATAATAATAATAATGAAGAAAGCTACATTAACAAATTAACCATTTTATCAGATTGCATGTTTTTTTTTTTTCTTTTAATCGACCACTGAGTCACAAGCGCTGGATTGTAAGTAGTATTGGCAGCCAAGGACACATCTATGCTATACTTTCAAAAATCGACCAGATGATGTTGTCTCAATAGAAAGGATTTTATGCCAACATTTGATTCGGACTTGCCTTGATGAGGCAGCATTTTTACATTTCAGGCTCTCTCATAGTTCCTCCATAGTCTTATATTAAAACAATATCAAAGGATGTAAGTCACATGGAATGGCAGTGAACAGGAGGCACCCAGTGTGAAAGAGTCCCAGAGTGCAATCATAGTTCTTCTGGTTGTCAGCAAGTATACTCTCCTGTCTTTAAATGTGTGTGTGTGTGTGCGTCAATGTCCAATGTTCAGCATGAATCTTAAATTATTCATCATGTCAGACTCTCCTCTCCCAGGCATCACTATGGAAACTGCTGAGCAAGAGCTTTCACCTGTCCCCATAGATACCCTCTCTCTGCCTCTGATGAGTCAACATGTCTGCCTTATGCTCCTTATGACACACTAACCTTATACATTTCAATATAAAACCAACACTGAAAAAAAAAAATGCAAAACACATTTTGACCCTGAGAGGATTTTCTTGCTAGTTAATGTTATCGCATTGGACTAAAACTTACTAACTTTGCTCACACTGGGTATAACAACCAAAAAGTTTACAATTTTTTCCACACCTTGTCACACATATGGTGTTCTTGCATGGTCAAAAATAACCAGCCTACAAAATTAATACATTTATTGTTATAATATATTACTGGGTTAAATTTTTTTCAACTTGTTTTACTTTTTTAGCACAGGTTCTGTATTTTGTTTTGAAACAGATTGACCGTAGGTCTCATTCATTTGAGTTCATGCGTCTTTTTTTTTTAATTTTGAGTGGACAAAAAAAAAAAAAAACTTAAAGTGTACAAGCTCAGATCAGTGAGGGCTATGACCAAACAGTTTCAAAAAGAAATACAAGCTGACAAAAAAAAAATGTAATCCCAGATTTGATGATAATTCAGCATAATGACAGATTTACGAGCAATTGTTAAAAGGCCGATGATTTTTTACCGGGAACACCAAATTAGATTGATTTGTTTTTAAGATGACTTTGTTTTTAGGCTGACTTTTTTACATTCTGTCAATAGTCTACAGATGAAAAACAGCCTTTTTGGCTAATTCTGGCACATTTACAGCCCTGTTTTTGAATGTGCATTGCCCCTGTAAACAAATGAACGAAACAAAACAGAAATCAAGCATTTTTAGCACAGTAAAATGCCTGGTTTGTTGGTCTTAAACTGTTATCCCAGCCTGGTCAAGTCTAGCTGGTTTAGCTAGACAGCCACCTACGGTAGTTTTCTAGTCTGAGCAGGTGAAAAGTGTTCAAATCCCCTCTAAAACCAGCCATGAGACTAGATAAAACAAGCAAACCAGCTGTGGCTTTTATCAATAAATTATATGTTTCAGAGAAGCAAACTAAACTTCAAAAGGCACTTTCTGAAGCAGAACTTGTTTACCTTGGTATATGGAAACTAAATGATTCTGCCAACTGTGATTCTTCAGTTAAAATCCTTTTTCAGTTTCTAAATGTTAATATGCCAGTTTTTGACTTGCAATAGCAATTATATATGTCTTGAATATAAGAAAGACAGTGGTTGTGGTGCATTTGTGTTTGTTTGAGAGAGAAAAGTTATGGAGGAGAGAAAAAATTAGACACAGACAGTAAAATGGCACAGATGCGAGAGAGACAGGATGAGCATGAAGCCTATGGAGACACAAACACCACTGCGAATTCTCTCTTACTTCTTCCCTGTTCCTGTACCATGTGTGTGTGTTCCTTTGTGAAGTGTGTGTGTCATGGGGCCTCTGATTCTGACATGGCTCATACATCACAACTCTGAGTGTGTGTGATTACAGAGGGAGGTTCTGAATGATTTATCGCTGGGCTTTGAATTCGACGCTCCAGACACACACACACGCACATGGACCAGAACTCTAAACTCTAACTCAGCCAACCTCCCACATACAGAACACACCTGTCCAGCTTCTCTGTGGACCATCTTTCATATAAAGGCCTCATCACATATGAGCATACATGCCCACAGGAGCACATTCACTCATTCACAGCTGTGAGTAACACAACCAGGAAAAAGGGATTAAACCTGGAGAGAACTATATTTTTTATTTATGTACTCATAAAATAAAGACTATTTTAACAGTAAATCTGAAATCAAAATAAGAATCATTGTTACTTGAAATAAAATAAAATGTAAACTAGTTGTTAAAATTGTTTCGTATTTTAATGTAGTTTAACTTGATGAACTAAAATAACTAAAACTAAAATAAGAAAAAAAAAAACTAAGAGAAGAAACACTAAAACTGATAAATTGGATAAAAATAAATTTGGACGGCACCAATGGCCTCGTGGTTAGCGTGCTGACATATAGCGTTGCTGCGCTGCGGGCGTCCCGAGTTCGAATCCTGGCTTGTGAACCTTTTCCAATCCCACCCCCTTCTCTCTCTCCCTCTTTGCTCCCTGTCAAACTACACTGTCCTATCTTAATAAAGGCATAAAAATGCCAAAAATAATAATAATAAAATAAAATTGGAAAATATAAAACTAAGACTAGTTTTAAAGAAACTAAGAAACACTAAAACTGAAAAAAATTACTAAAACTAAAAACTGACATTCAAAATATTAATAAAAAATATAATAGTATCTTAATGATATTAAAATAACATTGAATGTAATTTGCTTTGGGGAAAAAGCATCTGCCAAATGCATAAATGTAAATTTACCCAGAAGCAGAAAATTACTTAAAATGATATTTATTTAAAGTTAAAGATGCATTTTTTTTTTTTCAAAATACATTTAATTACTATTTGTATGCACTACCAGTCAAAAGTTTTTGGACAGTAAGATTTTTGAAGTTCTTTAAAGAATTCTCTTATGCTCACCAAGCCTGCATTTATTTTTTATTTTTTCCAAATTACAGCAAATTAATAATTTTGTGAAGTATTTCTATTTAAAATAACTGCTTTCTATTTGAATAGATTTTAAAATGTAATTTATTCCTGTGATCAAAGCAAAAGCTAATTTGGTGGGGGGAAATTTTTAAAATATATCAAAATAGAAAACAGTACAAATATTTCTAAATTTTACTGTTTTTGCTGTACTTTGGATCAAATAAATGCAGGCTTGATAAGCAGAGATTTTAAAATCATTAAAAATTTTACTGTCCAAAAACTTTTGACTGGTAGTGTAAATTTAACAAAAGTATACCGTTTACCCCCAAAGGCTAGTATGCCTAGAAATGCATTTTTATTCAAGGACAACTGTCTAAAGCAAATCAATGGATCAGTTGGTCCTCTGGTCAGTCATTCACCTGATCTGTTTGTCAATACACTCTCAAGAAGGTGTGAGGAGCCAAAGCACAGAAGAAATTCAACCAGCATGACGGAGGAAGTTTACGTGCTGATTCCACACGGTTTACACACATACGGCATGAATAGCGGGAGTGAAAGCATGTGCGTGTATGTGTGTAATCAAGACCATACTTCTTGTTTATGCTTCTTGTATCCAGTTCTCTAATTAAGGCCTGGGGCTCTGTCACTAATGAACACTGAAGTAATTAACAAGCTCTCTGACAGAGCGGCGAGATGTAGATGGTCTAAATGCGTGCGTGTGAGTGTATGTGTTCTATTGCCCTAATTAAACCCAGGGGTTCTAATTAGCTGATTAGCTAATAACCATCTTGTTCAACAGGAAATATTACGCCGAGAAAACACACACGAAATGTCTTTTGGTTGTCGTGACTAAACATTTCAAAGGCTGGAGCCCTTGAACCCTGAAACCTCAGCATGACTCAAGACACAAGTATGTCTTGATGTAAAACAAATCAAACATCTAACAATAATGAGGTAGTTTGTGATTGTTTGTAGCCAGATTTATAAGAATAAGATAGATTCTATTTTACACCCGCTGCTTATTTATATCACTTTTCTTGGTACTTGGTATCTTTTTTTTTTGTCTATCCTCCTCTATCTCTTCTTTCAAAGTGTGTTTAACGAGTGCGCATGGACAGATGTGTTCAGGGATGCAGAAAAACGTTAGCACAGTTATTAAGAGATTAAAATCCCATCTCTGGCAGACTTGTCAGCAGCAGAGATGAAATCACACACTAAGGTAATTTGACAGTTGCACCGCTTGACACTCAAAACAGAATGCTGATAATGTAGACGAGTTCCTGCGTGGCTGCTATGATTCTATAGATCTTTTTTTGTCCAAAACATGTCCGAAAATTAAACGGAGAGAAATGCTGTCGATTAAAATAGTGTGACTGGTGATCAATGATCTTTTGCCACCTTCATTGGACTATTGAGTTGATCACTATGAGTCTTCCACTGTCTTCCAATCCCTTCCAATTTGGTCTCTTATATTTCATACAATGTAAGTTCAATAAGCCCATTAATCTCAGAGAAAGGACAGTCCAACTACTTAACCAGGGATTTATTTGACATTAGATGGTACCAAGGCCAAAAGGGCATCTCAAATTACAATCATCATATTGCACATGTCAAAATAGTCATATTAGGCATACAGTGATTGAAAGATTTCATTAATCCATCAGTATGTGAATGTTAAATTCTTCAACATAATATAATATAATTACATCATACTAAGCTTCGGAAAATTTGAAAGTACTTTTTATTAATGTAACATTACACTAGAGTGGAAGGACATAGGAGAACTTATGCTACTAATAAATGCAACCAACTATATCGTAAAGCTACTAGCCCAGTACTTTAGTAGACTTTTAGTATGCTGAATCTTTATCAACTGGAAAATATCCCCTTAAAACATTCTTTAGATACATTTACAATTTTATCACTGTATAATAAATCAAATATATTCAGCCTGGCAGGGCCAGATGTGTGAACAGACATTTTTGAAAGGAAAAAGAGAGAGTTTTCTTTTTCATTCTGTCTCCTCAACTTGCTCCTTTTGTCCCCATAGGAGACATCCAAAAACATGACCCAATATCTCAGTGGGGGTATTGGCCCGTTTTTTAAGGATGGCTTAAAATAAGTCATTATGAAGCAACCAGGCAAACCAGGTCACAGCCACACCCATTTATCACTAGCAGGAGCAGGTGATCAGGGTTCACACAGGATGATGAGGCTTTTGGATAACAATGTGATTTAAGATGACAACCAGCACTTGAAATGTCCTTTTCTTTAAAACAACAGTTTTCCATTGTTTTTCATATATATATAATTGTTAAAATTGTGATGAAAATATATTAATGAAAAGGTCAAATGATGTAATTTCCACAAATACCTATACTTTTCAAAAGTTTTGTGTCGTTAACATTTAACACATTAATGTCTAATGCTAAACCAGGATGCATCTATTTAATCAAAAATACAGTAAAAAGTAATATTGTGAAATATCATTACACTTTAAAATAATTAACACACAATTACATTCTGTTTTAATTCATTTTAACATATAATTAATTTATTTTATTCAGTCTTTAGTGCAGGGTCAGAAATTTACTTCCATTAAGGGGCAAAATTTAAAACCACCTTATTATAAAAACCATATTTTGTCTTTAATGTCAAATACTTAAAGTTACCCAGTTACTTTAATCAGTATTTTAAACTGTTGTCAGTAACAATAGGCTGTATCTAAATCATACACGTAAAAAAAAAAAAAAAACAGGAGCTCATAGGGCTGCAATATTATGACAAAAATCATTATTGTAGATTATTGCTCTTTATATGGTAATAATGATTATCAATATCAATATAGAAAACAATAAAAAACATTTTTGTTTCTTTTTAATCACTGAAGCTACGAAATTAATCTTTTATTTACATTGTATCTGCACTGTATGTTGTTTATAAGGGAATTCGCGAGCGTGCGCAATCAACAACAGCGCTGACTAATCTATGTGCATCTGATTGGCCAATAAATTCCTAAGTTCATCAGAAACACATTTGATTGTTTATAAGGCTCAAAAAAGCAATCTGATGGAGTGTGAGTGATACTAAATGCAATTCCTCGAATTGTGACTTTCATTCATTTTCAAATTTAATTTTAATGGCAACGTTGTTTATTTGTGCTGGGGCATTTTTGTTCATTTTTTTATTCCATTTTTGCCACAAGCCCTCATTAATTTTCAGACCCTGCTTCAAGAAGAAGTTCACCTTCAGAACAAAAATGTACAGATAATTTACTCACCCCCTTGTCATCCAAGATGTTCACATCTTTCTTTCTTCAGTCAATAAGAAATTATGTTTCTTGAGGAAAACATTTCAGGAATTACCTCCATATAGTGGACTTCAATGGTGCCCCCAAGTTTGAACGTCCAAAATGTAGTTTAAATGCAGCTTCAAAGGCCCTAAGCGATCCCAGCCGAGGAAGAAGGGTCTTATCTAGCGAAACAATCTGTCATTTTCAAAACAAATTAACAATTTATATGCTTTTAAACCTCAAAATCTCGTCTCTGTGATGCGCATGTGAACTCTGTGTAATTTTCGGGTCAGTACAGTTAGGGTATGTCGAAAAACTCCCATCTCTTTTTCTTCTCCAACTTCGAAAAGAACCTTTCGCGAAACAGAAAGGTTCTTCAGATGTTAAAGGTTCCTTATGGAACCATTTAGACAAAAAAGGTTCTTCTATGGCATCGTGAAGCACCTTTATTTTTAAGAGTGTAGGACGATTTTGAAGTTGGAGGAGAAAATGAGATGGAAGGTTTTTTTTACATAGCCTACCTGTATTGATCCGGATTACAGGTTTGCATACGCATTGCAGAGAATAGACAAGATGAGCATTTGAGGGTAAAAAGTCTCAATTTGTTTAGAATATGACCAATCGTTTCGCTAGATAAGACTCTTCTTCCTTGGCTAGGATCGTTTAGGGCCTTTGAAGCCGCATTTAAACTGCATTTTGGAAGTTCAAACTCGCGGCCACCATAGAAGTCCACTATATGGAGATAATTCCTGAAATGTTTTCCTCAAGAAACATAATTTCTTATCGGCTGAAGAAAGAAAGACATGAACATCTTGGATGACAAGGGAGTAAGTAAATTATCTGTAAATTTTTGTTTTGGAAGTGAACTTTTCCTTTCACTGTCACATGATATTTCAGAAATCATTCTGCTCTATAGAGAACATGTTTTATTACTTTCAGTGTTGAAAACAATTACACTGCTTAATATTTGTAATATGGAAAATGTAACAGTTTTTTCAGCATTCTTTGGTGAATAGAAAGTTCAAAAGAATCTTTTGTAACATTATAAATGTACCCTTTGTTCAGACCCTTTGTTCAGTTTAATTAGTCTTATTCTTAAGATTAATCATTTTGGAATCATATATACAAATCTGTATGTTTCATGATAATGTATATAATTCAACACTGGAACAGTTTATTTCAATTTGAAGAAGAGAATACTAGTTATATATACAGCCAAATATAATTTACTAATGTATTACTAAAGTAATCAAACCATGAAAAATAAAACTAAGCATTTTTCTCACTGTTTTTAGCGGTACCAACATGCATTACATTTGTATATACACCATATTATATACAATATTTGGACGTTGTTTGAAAGCCAGAAACAATTGTCTTTTGAGACCAGTAAAATCCAATCACTGCTTAATAGCAAATGAAAGTGTTTTAGTGTAGAGGTCTTTCGGTACTTATTGTGGCAGTAGGGTCAGGGTGGGTGTCAGATGTTAGCCTCACATTTACTCCACTAAAACCACAAAAGAAAGACAAATTACTGTGTTTATTCCCACAAGAAACCACGGAGGAAGAGAAATGGACAGTTTTATTTCAGCCAGACTCACGGAGGAGGAAAGATCATTACATTCAATTCCACTGGAAACCACAACCGTCTGAAAAATGCAGTTAGAGTTGTTTATTGCTACAACTCTATCTACACACACACACATCGAGTTTGAGGTGCTCAACAGTTGTCATGGTGATGGCTTTGGATCCATTAGCTATGCAGGAAACATCTTAATTAATCTTGATGATGACAGTGTGACTGTCCTTCCGGAAAAGTCCACATCGATTCATAAACAAACCACTGAGATTCATAATGAATGATGCAGTGCTGCAGACATTAGCCTGTGAATAATTAAATAATTATTATCTGAGGCTGTGAAATAAGAAGATAATGTTCTTAGTCTTAAAAGTGTGAACTGGCTTGATGAAAGTTCATTTTTTTAGATATCACTTTAGATGGAGTTTCCTTTTATTTTTTTTTATCATTGTTGCTCTTTCTGTATCAGAGGCATACTGATTTATCAGAGTGATAAGCCATCATTTCTGTTCCGTATGGATAGGAAAGGCCTCCGGCAATATGAATAAAATTAAGTAAAATGAACATCTAACAGCATAATTTCAACGAGACAATAATTCAATCACATATAATGTAGTAAAGAAAATGAGAAGGTCTTTTACTTTTTAAAACATGATTTGAAGAACATTGACATCACTTGTAAAAATGCAATGCCCTGAGTTCAAATCATGATATACCGTAAGAAAACTAAGTTAATAACATTAAAACAAAATGTTTTAATACAAAATGAGAAAACAGTGTATACCAGTGAGTCCTTTAGTTTTAGGTACAAAGAGAGAGGGAGACAAGATAAAGAGATTATTGGGACATGGCTTAACAAAGTAAGCCAATTTACACAAGCAATCCTGCCTTGAATTAGCAGGTAATGACTCAATTAGCTTTCATTTTTGCACAGAGGAGATTTGGCTGCATAAATTAGCCTGCATTCATTGGCAAAGTGTCAGTAGCAAAGGACAGCTCACAAATACTGCAGCCAATCTCTGTCACTGCCGCGACAGCGCAATATAGACGTCCGGCCGGACTTTGTGTTTGAGCCGAACAGACCGGTGTCACTCAGAGTGTGACACAAGAACGGTAGGGGTGCCCAGGGGACGGCCGGTCGCCGATGCCCTGAAAAGGTCAACTTGACACAGGCAGAGTCCCATCGACCTGTCCCCGGTCCGGCCAGTGGAAAATCAGATAAACTTAAGACCACTCATCGATCCTCAGATACACAGCACAAATGTTGGCCCAGCTCAAATATCTTCACGGTGCATATAATTAAGAAGCGAATATTAAGAGTCAAATTAAGAGTCACGCTGTATAATATGAAGTGTACTTCATGGATACGACAAAGAACAGAGAAAAAAGGAGTGAAGCAAGAAGAATTAAACGAATACTTGACACAAAAAATAAAAATTTGCTGGCAATTTACTCACTCTTAGGCCATTTAGGATGTAGGTGAGTTTGTTTCTACATAGGAGCAGATTTGGAGAAATGTAGTATTACATCACTTGCTCAACAATGGATCCTCTGCAGTGAATGGGTGCACTCTCAGAAAAAAAGGTACAGTTCTGTCGCTGGGGCGGTACCCTAAGGTACAAAAGTGAAAAAGGACATTTTTGTACCTTACCTATCCTAACATAGTAACTCAAAGGTACATTTTAGTACTTTGAAAGTACATGTTGGTACCTTAAAGGCACATACTGGTACCTTAGAAGTACATATTTGTACTTCTTCACTTTGTACCTTAGGGTACCGCCCCTAAGGTACAAACAGCTGATAAATGATTACCATAATCAACAAGAAACCCACAAGAAGTGTGTTCATAATAAACAGATCAGTCATTAAGACAATAACTATTACATTTTACATTCAAAGGATTAGTTCACTAAAAATTTGCTAATTTACTCACCCCCATGTCATGTCTTTCTTTCTTCAGTGGAAAAAAAAATTAAGGTTTTGAGGAAAACATTCCAGGATTTTTCTCAATATAGTGGACTTTAATGGTGGCCAACAGGTTAAAGGTCCAAATTGCAGTTTCAATGCAGCTTCAAAGGGCTCTACACAATCCCAGCCAAGGAATAAGGGTCTTAAGTAGTAAAACAAATGGTAATTTTCTAAAACAATTAAAAATTGATATACTTTTTACCCGAAAATGCTCGTCTTACACTAGCTCGACCTCACGCATTACGTAGTCACGCTGGAAAGGTCACACATGACGTAGGCGGAAGTACCAACCCAGTATTTACAAAGTGAACGTGAAAAGAAAGTCAAGCACTCTTTGTCGGATGATTTTGAAGTTGGAGGAGAAAATGAGATGGAGTTTTTCCCTATGTTTTTGAACAGAAGTAGACAGACGAAGAACCTTTCCAACGTGATTACGTAATGCATGAAGTCGGACATGCACATCACAGAGCTAGTGCAAGATAAGCATTTGTGGTTAAAAAAATAAAGTATATAAACTTTACATTTTTAAAAAAATGAGTGATCGTTTTGCTAGATAAGACCCTTATTCCTCAGCTGGGATCGTGTAGAGCTCTTTGAAGTTGCACTGAAACTGCAGTTTGGATCTTCAACCCACTGGCTCCCACTCAAGTCCACTATACGGAGAAAAATCTTGGAACGTTTTCCTCAAAAACCTTAATTTCTTTTCGACTGAAGAAAAAAAGAATGACCACCATGGATGACATGGGGGTGAGCAGATTATCAGAAAATGTTTATTCTGGAAGTGAACTAATTCCTTTAAACTGTTGCTAAAACATGAGTCCTTTATATATAATGTCACTTTCACCATTGAAATAGTCATCTTGTCTAAATCAGGAGAGAAATATGCACAGATCAATCACTGTTTACAAGTGAAAACAGTCCAGAACAGTTCTAAACAAATATTGGCTCCTTTTTTGGCCTGAAGTGACGGTTGAAAGTTAAAAGGTCTTAATGATGGATTTGTTTCTTACTAACACACAGCTTTTCACTTCACTAGATGTTAATTGATGGACTGGAGTCATCTTATTGTGATGTTTTTATCAGCTGTTTGGACTCTCATTCTGACGCAACCTATTCACTGCAGAGCATCCATTGGTGAGCAAGTGACGTAATGCTAAATTTCTCCAAATCTAAACTCATGTACATCTTGGATGGCCTGAGGGTGGGTACATTTTCAACATTTTGGTGAACTATTCCTTTAAACACGAAAAAGAAAATGAATCTGATTAATTGATCCATTTCCATGTATAAACACGAATGACCAGATGGTCAGAAACTAATGGAGATGTTCTGATTGGGACAGACTGTATTTCAACCACAAGTTGGCTCAAGCCAACACGGTTTATTCTCCTGATTAGTTCTCTCCATATGTTCATTCAGAGTGTGAAAGGCGAGAATTTGTGGAGCTATGACAGGAAGTCTGCTCGTTCAACGGAAGAAGCTGTCTGCGTGCTGACCACTGCATTACTTTTATCAGTCCTCACACCTTTGTCTTTGTCAGTACATGTGTGTCCGTGTATAATTTTGCAAAAGGTGGCCGATAAACTATTACTCTTTATGATGCATGCAGAGCAAAGGTGTACGACCCTTCCCATCAGTCTGACGAAAGTCATGTGTGTTATTTTCAGTCAACTTTTCAGTCATCTGCACGAAAGGAAGAGTCTGTCATGTGTGTTGACGTGCATGTGCCTGTGTGCATCCCAGTTTCTTGTTGGTTTTCTGTATACACATAAATTATGTCTTGGGGAAATGACAGCATGAACTTCATGATAACAGGTCAAGGTTACAGTCACTGCATTGCACACACACACACACACACCCAGAATGTCTCACGTGACTGCTTCAGAGCAGCTGGTGCTGCAGTAATTTAATCACAGTGTCGTCACTTCATAATTATGGCAATTAACAGGACTTATGAGTACTTGTAGGTCTGTTTTCATATGGTTTGAGTATCAAACAATGTGCAGATTGGCAATTCCAAACACATAAAACACAGATGTGTTTGTTTAATGTCGTGTGCATAGGAAATTAAATTCCTAAAAATGATAAGATAACACCCTTTGCTGTCTCACATGGTTATTTCAAGGGTTGAACTTTGACCTTGATTTGTGTTCAGGATTTCATAAAATTACAATTTCAGTCGTAATGTACTGAAGCTATGCTACCATATTCTCAAAACTGAATAAAATAATTCTTTAGCAGATATATGCATTTAAAATGTATGTTTTTTCTATTCTGGGAAAATGGGAAAAAATGATGACTCCTTCAGCACTGCACAGATTTTTGTCCAATCAAATTCTCTCAAAAATAAGAATGTCCCTCTCCCCACAGCTGACCTGAAAGTAGCAAATAAAGCTTTCTGGCTAATGAAAACGTACAATTTTGATGATATCTAAATTGCCTATTCAATAGCCCATACATCAGCACATTAAAGAAAATGTGTTTAATCATTTTCATTTTGTGCACATTTTGTTTAATTAGCCATTAAAAAAACGTACAAAATATGAACAGTGAGACGATTTTATTATGGAATATTATAAGTAAATAACTGATCTAATTGACCATATAGTCTAAATATAGGCTGTGCATAAAGTACATTTTTATAGAGCTTTCTTCTGGCAAAAATAGTATTCGGCATCATATCTAGCAATTTAAAACATCATGAATAGCTTTTCACACTCCATGTGAGAGTTATCACATTATCCATGGTAGTAGAGTTAGTAGAACATAAACTGTCAGTTTTTTCAGTCATGGCATCAAAATTATAATACTCAATAGATATAAACGGCCCATTCTCGTTAGACGTTTCGTGGCTGCAACGTGTAGCCGCGCTGTGAAACGCTGAAATTAATGGGGACAGACATATTCCATCCATAAGGTTAAGTGTTTGTAATAGTCCGGAGCATTTGTTTATTGGCATGCTTCAGTTTAAGGACGTTATTTAGACGATCGCAATACTACATGTCGGAAGCGATGCATTTACTACCTCGTGGCAAATTGAATTATAGTTTGATGTGAGGTCGCGCATCATCACACTCGGAGGCGCGCACTGAACTCTTCACCTGGCAGCGCGCAGCGCGCCCCCAGCGTTTCCCTAGTCTGCTTTAAATGTTGTTGTGTGACACCTAGTGGTTGAAAAGAAGAGAATCATGTCGTGGTGAAAAGGGCATGCGCTTGAATGAGTGTTATGAATTTCTTTGCTATTGTTGTCACATTTGCAACAGTAATTCGAGATAAATTGTAAGATAAATCGGTTCATTATAATGATAAATTCGCTGTATTATTTGTTTTGTTTGCAGGTCTGTTTAGGAGTTGACCGAATATAAATAAGCTAAATACCATGCTCTATATAATTTCCATTCCAATCTTTTTCGCGCTTAGCCTACTCTCTATTACATTTCTCAAGTGATTTATAAAGTGTGTAATGTAATGTCATCATTTTTCGTTTTCATTTTTCCCTCATTAAGTTTTATTTTGCCAACTCCGTTCTCAACAATATTGGTTTTAAAAAACGATTATTGGGCAGCTGAATTCAATCTATTCTTTTTTTTAATGTAAATCTGCTTTGTTACTAGTAGGCTACTGCTGTTTTTTGATACTACTGAATCTATGAGGCTCCAGATACAATGAAAGCAGGACACGGACAGGGTTATATGGCCTAATAAAAAGGAGCACTCATGATGATTAGATTTTGACGTGCACAGTCCTTTGTCAATTTTCCATTAGGTGGCACTAGAGATCTTATATTAGACTATGAAGATTTGTCAGCATTTAGATGGGGACTACAGGCTACTATCAGGAGCTCCTGACTAATTCACTATAAACAGGTTTAACCATGTTTTGATTTTAGGTGGGTAAGATTAACAGCAAAACATTAATACTTATTCCATGGCCAAATCAAATTTAAGTTCAAAGTTAATCTACTTACGTCTGAGTTTAGCTATTTAGTGCAACAAATACCATTAACCACGATAGATTGTGTGGCTTTCTGTGAAACTACATGAATATCAATGGATGGGATAATTCTGTAATTCTCATTTGCCACTGAAGCTACACTGCTTGTAAATCAGGGCATCAGGGGCCTGGGACAATTTGTATGGGTAGGCCTTCTCTCCCCTACACTCTTAAAAATAAAGGGTTGTAATGTAGCAAAGAGTGTTTTTGTAGTGATGTCACTGAAGAACCATTTTTGGTTCCCCAGAAACCTTTTAGTGAACAGCTCCTACAAGAACCATTTTAAAGAACATTTTAAAAATCTAAAGAACCTTTTCTGCATTTGAAAGGTTTAAGGTTCTTCATAGAACGATTGATGCCAATAAAGAACCTTTATTTTTAAGAGTGTATGGCTGTCGAGATCTACAAAAGTTAGTGTCTTTGTAAATAATTAAATTTATACGAAAAATACTGAAAATGGCTATGAAAAGCGGCTCAGTAGCTAAACACTGAAATGACGCGTGTCCTATGCAAATGAGAGACAGTTCTGTGAGTGTGAGGGTCTCAGTTTGACTGCATGTGTCTCTGAATGACTTGAAAGATGTGAGTCAATGATGCAGGCAGCAGCACTGAACTCATTCGCTGCTCACATTCTGTCTGACAGACACTCCATCATTCTGACAGCTGTCGCTTTATCGGCTTCCGCTCGGCACACACCCATAAACACACACACACACAAACTGCCTGTTATGGATGAAAGATGTGGATGTTGAATGTACTGTAGAAATAAAATGGAACTCTGCTCATGTTGACATGCTTTTTGCAAATGTTTATCTCTGTGTTTAAATGTGCATGTGTGGGTTTACTTGGCTATAATTTGAGGGCAAATTTGTTCCCACTGGATAACCTGACAAAACCTTCTTTTAGAAACAACATATATTAATAAAAATATTCTATAACATATATAATATACCTTTGTCTTTTTAATGGGATAATTCACCAAAATTGCGTTGTAGTATGAACATGCATCAAAGACTGAAAAGAAGAGAAGAAATTGTGGAATAAAGTTGTTTTTTTTTCTTTGCACACAAAAAGTATTCTCGTAGTTTCATGAAATTAAGTTTGAACCACTGACGTCACATGGACTATTTTAATGATGTCTTTACCTTTCTGGGCCTTGAAAGTGGTAGTTGCATTGCTGTCTATACAGGGTCAGAAAGCTCTCAAATTTCATCAAAAATATGTTAATTTGTGTTCTGAAGATGATGAAGGTCTAATGGGTTTGGAACGACATGTGGGTGAGTAATTAATGACAGAATTTTCATTTTTGGGTGAACTATCCCTTTAAGCTTTTTACAATGAATCCTAATATCATGTTCTGATCATTCAGTTATGTTCACTAATCCCCTACATGTGTAGACTTTAATTTTATTATATGATTTGCTACATTTTAGATCAGTAATTTGCATATTTTAAATATTGTTTTATTTCTGTTCAAAGTGTTCTTAAATTGTTGGTCTATTTAGTACAAATATTAATATTTAAGTGTTTTTAACAACAATTTTCTTTAAGAACCTGTAATAATGTTGAAAGACTTCTATACATCTATCTATCTATCTATAGATAGATATTTAGTAATGTTAGTATAATTATTAGTATGAATAATAAAGAAATATATTGATATAACATTTCAATTAAAACTACATGTTTTCTGAACAGCACTTATTGTAGGATTGTTTATTCTCTTAATTCCACTGGTATCTATGCATATGTATAGTTGTATTTATGTATGTATTTTAATGAATATTATTATTGTTAATGAGCTCACCAAGCAAATTCCGAACAACTAGGTTGTTATGGCAATAAATAAATAAATGAATGAATGAATAAATAAATAAATAAAATTTATATTGAATATATACAGTATTATTTTAAATGTTATCTAAATATATTACTTTATTAATTATACTAACATTAATAAATAATCAAGGACAAATAATATATTGTCATCATATTGATTATTGGCCTGTATTACAGATTTTTTAATTTAACGGTATCTGTCAATAGATGATATTCAACTAATTATTTAACAACATTGTTAAATGTTATGTTTTGCAAATATCAACATGAATATCCCTTTGAATGCTGTACATTATGATGTTGTAATGCCTAAATTCACTTACTGCATTTGCATTTAAAAATATTCATTTTAATGACCCTGGACCACAAAACCAGTCAAATGTTATGCACTCTTTCAAACAGCTTGCTGTGTGTGCATGTGTGTGTTCTTGTTTGTGTAAAAGACAGACAGATCTACACATGACATGGGGGGCATCAGACTTCCAGCAGCCCTTCAGGCCATGGATCTCGTTCCTGTGTCCTGCTCTCTTCCTTCCTTTTCTCCTCAATCACATTTTCACTTTACCTTACGCTTTCTCTCATGTCCCCCTCCTCTAGCTGTCACTCTCTCAGCTTTCTCGCTCTCTCCTTGTCTATCTCTTTTTCTCCTCTGTGTTTTATGTGGCTAAAAGAGAGAGCACTGTCAGCACGGCAGAAGTTAATGCTGCGCCATTATTGCTCTGCCACCTATTGGGGGAGTCTTCCAGCTGCTGACAGGGCAGTTTTACGCCTGCAGACTCCCTCTATGTGTCTGAGAGAAGCTGCCCTCTGAATGACATTGCATACTCATTGTAAACGTATTATGATAATGAGCTACAGAAGAGCACGTTGTAATTATTTCGACAACAGCAGGGGGAAGCAAGTTATTAAGCTCATTCTGTTACCGCTCCTCCCCCCCGTCTTTCTCTCGCCCTATGTCTCGCTCCTCTCTTTCAAACTTCAGCTTGAAAAGGTTTCATCAATAAGCGCAAAATACAAACATATTGCTAAAAAAACACACGGATAGCCCGCAACATGATGTAGCGTTTGTGTGTGAGAGCGAGATGAACGTGTGTGTATGTGTGCACATTTAAGTGTAGAGTGATAGATGGTCGACAGGCTACATGGCAGCTCATTTCCTCCCGACTGGCAGAGAAAGATGTTACGGAGTTGCCACAGCAACTGCAGCCTGTCAGCTTGACAGACAAAAAGATCTCTCTCTGTCTTTCTTTTGTTCTCTCCTTCCCTCTCTTTTTCCCTTCCCAGGTAGGTGATGAAGTGCTGCCGTGAATCAGAGGATGACAGACTGATGGGAGATTTAAAAGGCTGCTGTACAGCCTAAAATTCCTATTTAAACTGACCCATGAATAATGCATTCATGTGCACTCGCCTTCACACACACGCACGCAAACACACACACACACACAGAGAAAACCTGCACAAGCTCTTGTCTTAATTAAGCACAAGCCGCACTATACATTTGCAGAGTTAAGTATGCCAATTATTTCTTCATCACAATCGCATCATTTTTCCGTTTTGTCCCATGTTTGCTAACTTTATGCAGCCCATTTATTCAGAAACTAATTGGAACCTATGCTTGTATATAGTTGGAGCATCGCTTTCATTTTCAATTTCTGTTAAAGCTATAATAGTTTTTTTATTGCATAGATTATTTGGCTTGTATTAGCATGCTATGATGCAAACAAACTGCTCATGTTTGGGTTATATTTCCTAGGGACAGGTCTGGCTGCAAATGGTAGTGGTTCCACCCTCTATCACTGCACAAAACACTCCCGGCACTTTGTATTTGGCAGCATGTGTGATATTTACATACGTGATGTGATGCAGAGAATCTTACCTTAGGTCTCACTGCAGGAAACTGACCCCTCCCCTCTTCCCCCACATGGCCAGTGCCCTCTAGTGGTCTGGTAGTATTTCATGTTCTTCATTAGCACCTCTTTGAAAGAGCAATTTGTCTTTTTAAGCTCTTTAAAATTAACATACCGCTAATTGCTATTCATCTTTCAGGGTTATCATGTTCCGATCATATATTTAAAACATTTTTATAACTTGTAATTCACGTCTCAATGGATGTATTTTTGGTAGCCCACTACAATTAGACAAATTGTACACGTCCAAATTTATCTCTTTGGACGTGCGTACCACAGGCACCATAAAAAGTGAAAATGTGCTAGTTTAAAATATTATTTTGATTCTTAATACTTCTTCTGTTGGTGTAACCCGATGTCTTCAGGTTGTTTTAATATAAAGAATATCACATATTTCTGACATGGAAAAAAAAGTCTAATTTAAATGTTACCATTACTAGCTTAACCACTTTAATGCTCATGTGTATTTTAGACCTAATTTGACTAAATTTGACTAAAGTTTCATGACTCTTTAATCTAGCGAACATACTTACCATAAACTTAAAAACACTGTCTGTTCCACATGAAGGTAAAGTGAAGTGCAGTCCTGACAGGCCCACAGGTCGCATAAACACGCTATCCACCTTTTTCATCAGTGCAGATGTAAGTTTATGGCAGAGACTTTCGGTTCATTAGCTGCTATAGAGTGTTTTCATGATGCGTCATCAATCAGCCATATTGGCAGCACTGAACGTAAACAATGTCACTGAACCAAACAAAACTTGCAAATTTTGCTTATTATTCCTGCTGAAAATGGCCAGTTATTGTCATGTTTTGGGCTGTACTAATCGTTTGGACTGGGAAAAACATCTGGAGTACTACAGACTGCCAAAAGTTATAACAAATCAAGGAGAAGAGTGCAAAAAACTGTCAGGAACAAAAGACATTTGTGGTTGGCCAAACTGATCCAGGATTTCCAGGGCAAGAATCTTGACAACATTCGTGTTCGTTCTCATCATTTTTAGTCAGGTAGGTGAACTATCAGGCTAATATCTTAATTTATACTGCTCGTATGCATCTTTACCACCTATTAACTTCAGTTTGTCAAAATATTTCCAGCTGTTCCTGCTTACTAAGTCCTTCTCTATATGATTTAGCAGCTTCCACATATTTTTTCCGTGATTTAGACAGCATAAATTAGTAGACCAACGTATTCAGTAGTACATTAACCATGAAATCTGTTGTTGT
This sequence comes from Labeo calbasu, assembly GCA_019740295.1. Taxonomy (NCBI): domain Eukaryota; kingdom Metazoa; phylum Chordata; class Actinopteri; order Cypriniformes; family Cyprinidae; genus Labeo; species Labeo calbasu. Next base: position 29,599 of record JAHKKF010528910.1, read on the forward strand.
TTACATCCGATTATCGCCATTATGGCCAGGTAACTGACCAAATCATGGCATAAGTGCAAATACTGAATACATTGTTCTGCACATTTATGCTATCTAAACCACTGAAAAAATAACTGCTAAATCATACAGAGAAGGACTCATGAGCAGTATTAATTAAGATAATAGCCTAATATTCTACTTACAGGACTGGAAATTATAAGAACATATCGAATGTTGTCAAGATTCTTGTTCTGAAAATCCTGGTTCAGTTTGGCCAACCACAAATGCCTTTTGCTCCTCAGACATTTTTTTGCACTCTTCTCCTTGATTTGTTATAACTTTTGCCAGTCTATAGTACTCCAAATGTTTTTCCTAGTCCGACCGATTAGTATAGCCCAAAACATGACAATAATTGACCATTTTCAGCAGCAATAATCAGCAAAAGTGGTGTTTCCTTCGGTTCAGTGGCACTGTTTATATTCCGTGTGGCCCGTGTGGATTGATGATGCATCATGCTGCTTAATATTGAAAATTGACCTGTCTTACCATGTTATTTTAACATATCATCTTAATCACGAACACACTGGTTTGTAGTGCAATCAGTTTTACCGTTTACTGCATGTTGTTATTCTTCGCGGATAATGAACCGGAAGTCTCACCCACTTACCAGTTGAAGTGAATACCAAAACATTCCCCACTTTCGCATATCTGACCCTTTTAATGCATCTTTATGTATCGTATTTGTCGGTGATAGGCCACAAAAGACCGAGTAACCATAGCCTGCTGCCATTTCATATGCCCCGATATTAAAAGCCTTTTAATTATTCGCTGACACTATGTAGCCCTAAAGAATATGCCCCACAACCTCTAAAGGCCCGCGGTCATATCGCCACGGTCATGAACTGATTTCATATGAGCACGCAGAGACAATTAAACCTCATCTGCCGCTTTGCCTATCTGCTGCGCGGGGCTTCATTTAACGACCATTTGTCTCCGTGATGGATTTCCTATTTTTACCGACAGCAACCGAGTCGAGGGACGCGTGAATTATAGATGTGGGGGCTCAGCAGCTCGCGGTGAAATACTGTCACGGTGAAGAAGAGAGAGAGGGCTCCTGCGAAAAAAAAGGGAAAGTGGACAGCGGCTGTTTTTTAGCTCACGTTTCTCTCGAGAAGGGCGTTTATCACCGGGGTCGCAGGAGGTGATGTATCGTCGCGAAAGAATGGCAGCATAATTATGGCATTAAAAGAGAGGCCGGACACAAAGCGAGAGGAACGTAATTTAAATTGTTTTGTTTCCCTGGAGCTGGATCCTGCCCTTGAGTGACATACTGAAATTGAAAGCAGTTATTTATGTCTTCACACTAATTGGAGAATTTAATAAGGTCTCTGAGAGGCAGTCTCAATTTCGGCTACTCAGTAATAGATCGTCCATCCCTTCCATTTTAATTCTTCTGTTTGCGGACTTCTCTTCTCTTCTCTTCTCTTCTCTTCTCTTCTCTTCTCTTCTCTTCTCTTCTCTTCTCTTCCTTATTTGTTCTTTCTTTGCTTTTTTTGGTTTCTCTGAGTGATGTCTGCCATCAGGACCCATCTGTGCAGGCCAGCCCACAAATTAACGTCATTTCCTGCACTTGCCAAGTCTGTCATGCTTATTCTATTTAGCTTGATGTTAATCATGAAATCTCTTTTAATGTATTCTAATTGGACTGGCTGTTCTGCATCATGTTTATGCGTGTGTCCACATCCTATCATGAATCTGAAGTGAAGCGAGAGAGTTATTAGAAAGCAGAGGGGGTAGAACAAGGAGAGAGCAGAACAGATGGTCTCCCTCGCCTTTCCTCTCTGCGTCCCTCGGCCTCTCTCCCCCATTAGTCACTCAGTCGGTTACGCACATTTGCTCTTCCTCTGTCTGTATCCCTCTCTCGTCCATTCCCTCTTTCATTATCAAATAGGAAATAAGATTACATTCTGCTGCCTTGCAGCTGCATCATGCGCACTTTTATTAATATGTTTCTGTGCATGACTAACAGCCATTACAAGTCACTTTGTTACACCATTAACTAACCATGAGAATAATGTTTGTCACAATAAAAGCTGCTGTAAATATACTTGTATTTATTGGGTACTGTGTTATGCCATGTGAGGGATTGCTTGTGCCAAAGAGGAGCTGTAATAGAATCTATAACCTCTTTAATGAGCGCTGAGTCTGAGTTGTACTTCAAGATAATGCTCATCAGTATTTTTATGCAAGTCAAAAAGTAAAAGTAAACATAAGCCAGTGCCATCAGGGATAAGACCAGAAACACTGTCCTGAGGCCTGTGATGAAAGGCAGCCAGTGAGTTCCCAACATGAAGTATGTAAAAACGTGTAAATTATTCTTAATCTACTCTTATTGCATACTAATATTGCCTATGCAACATGCAATTTTACAGTGAAATGTAAACTTAATCATGTACAAATAACCTGTTCAAAACATTTTAAAGTCCCAGTGAGAAATCAGATCAAATTCGGTTTGATTTGACATGTAGGGTAACTATAGTGTCAGACTGATCAATGAATACTCCATATTTTTATAAAAAATTTAAAATTAGACTTGTCTCTCTTGTTCTTTTACTGATTGACAGTTTGCTACTTTAAATGGAAGTGCATGTAAACAATAAAACAAAAGTATATCAACACATTTTTGGTGTGAAAATTATAGTTAAATATTCAATTATAAAATGTTAAAACAACCATAAAATAACAAGAACAACAGCTTAAATAAAGGAAAGAAAATTTAAAACAATAAAATAGTAATACAATTTAAAATAATATTACAGATTTTTGTTAAAAATTAAAAATTAGTCTTGTCTCTCTTTTTCTTTTAGTGAGTGACAGTGTGCTACTTTGAACAGAAGTGAATGTAAACATTAAAACATAAAAAATACATCACATTTTAGTGTGAAAATTAGTTATATCCAATTTTTAAAAGTTAAAACAACCATAAAGATCCAAAGAAAAACAGCTCAAATTATAGAAATAAAATTTAAAACAATAAAATAATAATAAAATGTAAAATAATAAATAATAATAAAATAATAAACAATTGATGTAAGTGCTTTTATAAAATTATAAGCTTCACATTCTGCTTTGCTTTAGTTGTTTCTATTTAAGTGCCTCATTGTGCCTCAATATTCCCATATTTCTATGCTATTTTGTGTTATGTGAGCGTAAGTTTAACTTATCGGTAACACCTTACAATAAGGTTCATTAATTAACATTAGTTAACTACATTAGTTAACATGAACTAAGAAACAGTACTTTCACATTTATTAATCATTGTTAATGTTAATTTCAGCATTTACTAATGCATTATTAAAATCACAAGGTGTGTAGCTAATTAGTTAATGCAGCATTAGTTAACCTCTTAACTGTCACTATTTTACAAATAAATCCTAATCTAATCGTGACAAACTATACATTGTTGGAAAGGTCTAAGACTCCTAAATAGATATTTTAAGAAAAGTAATAGATTAATATATGTCAAGAGTGCACCTCAAAAATCTACATCATAACAGGAGTTCTACCCTTCGTCACAAAAGACTTTCTTTTTTGCCTTTTTCCTATCATGCTTTAGATATCCTAAGAAATTATATATTAGTTGAAAACTTAAAATCTCAAAATTCATCTCTTGAAAGCCATTTTAAAATCAGATATTGCATTACCATGGAAAATGTACATCAAAATCATATTACAAAATGTTTTCTTTCACGAGTTATAAAAATTTAAATTTGGATAGTGCATCTTTAAGTCTGTGTTCAAAAATGGGAGTGACAGTTAAAGGGTTAATGCACTGTGAACTAACATGAACAAACAATGAACGACTGTATTTTTATTAACTGACATTAACATAGATTAATAAATATAGAGTAATAAAAGTATTGTTTATTGTTTGTTTATGTTAGTTAATACATTAATGTTAACAAATGACACCTTATAAAGGATTACCAATTCCTCTTATGAATGTTAAAAGTAACTGAAACAAAAAAAAAATATTACTTGTATTAATTATATTGCTCTTATTAAATTCACAACAATTGAATCCACTCTATATAAAGATATAAGTAACTTGCAGATCGTGATTTTTGCTTTATGTTGTTTAATCAGTATTATGCTACAAAAACTATCCTTGAATACTAATGCTAAATTATATTTTTAATATCAGTTGAAATCAAATAAACAAATTTCAAGTTTGATAAAGGCATTCCTGATGGGTCTAAAAAGGCTGGGAAACGCTGGTATATCCTACACACATTGAGCCCTGAAGAGGGAGGCCCACAAACTTAGCCCAGCCCTCTAAAATAACCACTAAATCCTTAAAATTAAAGCGTTCGATTTATCACTCACTCTCGTTGTCTTTGCCTTTTTATTTTATGGGTGATTTTGCCCGAGCTGCAATGGGGTATATCCTACATGCCAGCACACTCCTGAACTCAGAGCCGTTGCCATAGCAACAGAAACCCCACCTGCTCAGTAGCTGTCAGCCCAAGGTTAAGAGCCAATAAACCAGAGAAACATAGCAATTACTGCACAATATAACACACATGCACACGCACACACAAAGTAATCCATCTGTTTCTTCTCCCCAGTTGATCAGTAGCAACTGGGTTTGGATTAAGTTCACCCATCAGGCTCCATTAAGGAGTGTTCATTTAGACCGGTTATGGCAGTTTAACCAATGAGCACCAGAGAAGTCTTTATGGGAGGTTTGTGGCAATAGAGTGACTGCCATGCACTATTTCAAAGCATAAATGATTAACATGACAGGTACGGAGAAACATGACGATGTAACCTTAAAATTTGATACACGGATCATAACAAAAACGTAACTCGAGAATAAATGCATTTCCAAACCGATTAAAGTCTTCGCATTTGAAACAAACAAACTGTCCTTATAAACCAAATTCTTTATCTGGCCTCGTGTAGATTCTGATATTGGGTATAAAAGGGCAGATGTGGCTGATTTATCACAGTCTCTGTTTTACTTGATGGTTAGCTTACCAGACAGCCAGTATAAATGGCCAATCCTTGTCATCTCAGATATCAAAATCAGATGTGGCAGTGATTGGTGAGCTGAATAGAGAATATGAGCGTGTGACCGTGCTAGAGGTGCGTTTTATTGCTGTGTGTGGGGAACGATTAGCTGGCGTTGCACAGCAAGAAGAATCCAATCCGTTCAGTTGTTTAATCCATCAGCCTGTGCTGAGTTCTGATCACCGTATTGACGGACCGCAAGGCAATGACAGCTGTTCAGTGGTAATACAAGACTCTGCTACTGGCCTCTGGGACATGGCACTCATTTAAGTGGTTTATTTTATAGAATAATAGAAAAATGACGCAAAAAATGACACGTCCGAGTTCATTCAGAGTGAAAGGATCCTCCTAATTCTATTGTAACTCCTCTGATCTGGCTCTGTCTCTCCTACCGGCCATATTTCGTCCTCCCTCTCCCTCTCTCTTTGTTTCTCTAAGCCTCCATTATCGGCTGTGGGGAGTCAGGTAATCAGTGCTGATTAATTCTCTTTATTGTTGGTCGTTTGTCTGCAGAGTCTGCGCTGTCTTTTCCGTTCAGCCTCACTATGAAACAGCCGGTGATAAATGACCATCTCTCCCCTCACCCAACCCCACTATCACCACAGCAACCCCTGCTCTGCTTAAGTGCTTCTGATTAGTGACCCATGACTTGAAGGTAGAGGTGGCTTTTTGTTTTATTTCCTAATGCGACAAGTTTCGGCCCCCTATCGTGCCCTTAAGGACTTATTTGGTGCTCAGACACATTCTGGATACATTATACGCACTCCTGTCATTGCTGCTCATAGAATGAACAGGGAGATGAGAGTGATAATTAGGTGTCTGTATGAGTAATTGAAACATTTAACAAATGCTTGGTTTTTGCATTGATTGATGATCATGATCATATATTTCGACATATATACATATATAATAAAATACTATAATATATATTAATCTAATCATATAATAATTAATATATACATATATATAGTATAAACTATTATGTAAGTTGTAATATATAATCTAATATATACAAAAAGTATTACATTTAATTTTATTATATAGTGTGATTTCACATTATGTTGAATGTTAATTATCTATCTATCTATCTATCTATCTATCTATCTATCTATCTATCTATCTATCTATCTATCTATATTACATTTATTTATAGAAATTTATGTAAATTTATAATTATGCATTGACTTAATGATTCCAATTTAAAAATTCCTAAAAAGAAACATAAATAAAATGTATTTGCAATATGTATATTTCATGCTAAGTATACCACAAATATATTTACATTAATAAATAATAAATACCCAGCAAATTGTACTTTTGGTATTTTAAACTGGTATACTTAAAATCTTCTACTGTAAATTAGAACACACTGTAAAAAATGCAAATGCGTATTTTCCAGTTTACAAAACATTTTGAGTCTCAAATACTAAAAAAAAAGCTATTTTTTATGCTCTAAACTACATAAAAACCCTTGTCAGACCAACAGAATTACCCCAAATGTTGTCCCAACTAGTCAAACACGGTTGTGTGAACAAAGAATTTCATATTGTTGAAATGTTAAGGCTTTGTGAGTTCCCAGAATACATTGCAGCATTAAAAAATTATGCAGTTACTATTATAGGATTATTGTTTTGCTGTTTGCTGACTTCATGTTTTGTCATTATTGTCATTGAAAATAAATGTAAACATGTAAATAAATCATTTTAAGATAACATCAATCAAAATAAAACATTCAAAAAACACTTTATTAGGTGTTTGTTTGGATGACAAAAAAAGTTTGGGAATGCCTGCATTACATGTAAATAAGAAATAATGTGAATTTGTGCATTTTAATGTGTTTGAAAGACAAAAGCCTTCCAAAGACAAAGTAATACATGGATAAATAACCTCCTGAGCGATAATTCAAATAAAAAATTAATGTGTTCATTGTTGTAGAATTTTTCTTGATCAAAATAAATTGCTTTAAAGAGGTTTTGAAGCGAGATAGACTTCATTTAATGAGATAAAGCCAAGTTCTTGTTTGCAAAGGATAACTCCAGAGTCCTATCTTGAACTCACAGTTGCAAAAACAGATATCTAAAACAGATAAAAATCATGTTTTTTTTTATTGTTATCATGTTTTTATTGTTTTATTGTGTTAGTTAGCTGTATTTTTTAGTTATTTTTGCTTTTGTATCAAAATAAAATCTGCAGTTTGATTTAGATTAATTGGAATGCACAATCAAAAAACATGATTTCTGAAAATCGTGAAAAACTGAGTTACGTTTTTGCAAATAAACTCTTCATATATATATATATATATATATATCCTTAAAGGAGACGTCCACTTCCAGAACAACAGTTTACAGATAATGTACTCACCCCCTTGTCATCCAAAATGTTCATGTCTTTCTGTCTTCACAAGAAACTGAGTATTTTGAGGAAAACATTTCAGGATTTTTCTTCATATATTGGACCGCTATGGTGCCCCGAGTTTGAACTTCCAAAATGCAGTTTAAATACGGCTTCAAACGATCCCAGCCGAGGAAGAAGGGTCTTATCTAGCGAAACGATCGGTTATTTTCATTTTTAAAAAACAAATACCATTTAAACACTTTTTAATTGCAAATGCTCGTCTTGTCTTGTCTAACTCAGATCGTATTTTCTCCCTCAACTTCAAAAAATCATTTCAAAATTATCCTACATTGCTGCATGGGCACCATATCAGTCCATTATATGGAGAAAAATCCTGAAATGTTTTCCTCAAAAAACATAATTTCTTTAGAACTGAAGACTGAAGAAAAACATGAACATCTTGGTAGATAAGGGGGTGAGTACATTATCTGTAAATTGTTGTTCTGGAAGTGGACTTCTCCTTTAAAGGTGTTAACAGAATTCCATACATGCACCATTGTATTTTTGGACAAGGTTTTACCATATATGAGTTTCTGAAGGTTGATTATCAGTTTGACATACATGTATTTCTAGCTCCTGAACATATGAGTAGACATAATGAGACGTAATGTCTCATACTGAATCAAGATCAATGAACATATTCCACATCGTCAGTACAGCTGCAAAAATGAACACTTCTTAAAACTGAAATGATTTTTGTAAATCCATGAGTCAAAATTCTGCATAGCCATCTGACTAATGAGTCGTCTTTGGGTGACTTTGAGTGTATGTAAGCGGTAGTTTTTTTTTTTTAGAAAGGAACATTTAAAAAATGAGAAACAAAAATTAGGCAGAATTAATAAATTGCACATCATTTATTGCTGTTGAGTGAATAATACTGTACGTAATCAATAAAAAGTAACTGTAGTCTGATTATGAGTACTTTAATGTGTAATTTAATCTAATTAAACTAAGCATTTATTATAATCCACATGTAGTCAGTTACTACCCAGCTCTCTCTCTCTGTGTGTGTGTGTGTGTGTGTGTGTGTGTGTGTGTGTGTGTATGTATATCTATATATATATAAAAATATATAAACATAATGGGTTACGGGTTCAGTTGGCACCACAGTGATGATGATTGTCAGCGGCAGAGATTGGTGAGGTTTTGTGGGTCTGGTGATCTGGATGACAATACTGAAAGTGTTTATCGGCTGCTGCTAGACGCTGATGAATCTACGCCTACACAGATCGAACAAAGCCCCAATCAGACCACCGATTCCAAGCAAACATTTCTGTCAAAAACGTCATCCCTCATTTATCGAGAACTTAATCTCTCTCTTAAACAACAATTAGATACTAAAAAATGCTGCGTTGTGAGTGGAGAGAGGAAAAAAAAGACAACCATTTAGCATGTGTGCCCAGGTTAAAGTGCAACATCTATCCTTAGTTTCTCAAACAAGTTTTTTGCTCATATAATAATGACTTTAACCTAAAATAATCAACTTATTACCATACTGTTGATGCATCGAATGCATTTAACTTCAGTGGCTCATATGTGAACAATAAGCAGAAACTATTCTCTTTCTCTATTTGCAAATTTATTTAGCATTTAGGTTTTTATTTAGATAAGTTACTTCTAGGCAACAGCACTATCTACATCATTACATTTTAACAAATTCTATTCACAACTAGGATAAAAAAAGAACATTTATTCACTTAACGCTAAATATACACTAAATCGCTAAAAATAAAAATGTATTTAAAAAAAAAACATTTACTCAATTTACAGTCCTCAACACTCATTTTTAGCAATGTTAATATAAGAATTTTTAAGAAACATTTAAAGTAATAAACTACCACCTTATATTTTTTTAAAAATCTGTTAAACAAAAGCACATCTGTACAGCTGAAAATGCTGAAGTGTTTTTAAAAGCTTGTTTGTCAGTCACACATTAAACCCACAGTGCACCTGAATGACGGTGTCAAGAAAAACATTTACAATGCTGCTCCCTTCCAATTTTCTCCAATACCTTTTTTTCCTTTCCAGGTCAGACCTTTGATAAAGGAGGATTATTTAATATGATATCCACAAACAATTAAATAAAGACATCTCTGTATTTAAAAAAAAAAAAAAAAGACTTCAAAACAACATGGACATAAACGCAACATGTAATAAAACAATAATCAAGATCTTTTTTCTCTCAATATCCATCCAAATATAACTCTGGAGGCTCTAAGCAGCAACTGAGCAGCAACTCTCTTTGACAGAGCATGTGTGAACGTGTATGTATATATCTCTCGAGTTCATATAACAAGGGTGCACGTTACTGGTTGCCAGGAGATGACGACAGGCTGATACAGAGTTCTGCCTCAGAGGTTGTGGCTTGAAATTCATGGGAAAAGCTTTCATTATAGGAAGAGTCTTCTTCAACAGGTGTGGCACGTCCTGTACTATTGCCCAAGCCAGAGGATGTTGTACTGCAAAAAGAAAAAATAACATACAAATGCAATTCGAAATGAATATTCATGGTTTAAGTTGCAATTTTTGTATGCATTAAATGTACATTATTTGAACCTACAACATATTTAAATGCCCCTTTTATTCATTAATGGCAAAAATGGCTATTCTTTCTCAACATCTATGTATATACACTTACCAGTCAAAAGTTTTTTTAAAGTAGTTTCTTTTGCTCATCAAGCCTGCATTTATTATTTACAATAATTACTGGAGTAATGATGCTGAAAATTTAGCTTTGATCACAGGAATAAATTGCATTTTAAAGTATATTCAAATAGAAAGCAGCTATTTTAAATAGTAAAAATATTTCAAAAGTTTACTGTTTTGGCTGTACTTTGGAGCAAATAAATGCAGGCTTGGAGAGCAGAAGAGACTTTTGACAGTTATAAAGTGGCACGACTATAGATGCATAAAATTTTTACATGCCAAATCCGTCTAGTTTAAGCAATTATCATAATCTAAGTAATAACACTGGGGAAGTTTATTATATAGCGAGATAAAGGCACACACCTTTCACAGTCTGAGTCACAGCATGTTTTGCTGTCTTCTTCTTGCTGCTGTTCCTCCACAGGGAAACGGGCACAGCTGACACATCGCTGTATTGCCTGTGCAACCGTGTAATGTGTCTGTCCCTGTGCACACGCGTCCATTTTTGCAATGCTCAGCTGTGACTGCAAGAACAGGTGCAGCAGACTGTCTGACAGCAGTAATGGTGTCTGTAGAACTCTGTGAATGCAAACATTTAAATAAAAAAACATGGAATGTAATTCATTTTTAGAAACTGGTGATGAAGCTATTTAAAGAAGCCATTTAAAAACATTAAATGATGACAAAAATGTGACAAAGAATAAATATTTAAAGAATAAAAGAAAGCCCTCACATTAATCTAACAAACACTTCTTATAAAATTTTAACTATGGTAGGATTTAACACAGATTCTTAATTAATTAATTAACAGATCAAAGATCTTGGGCAATTTTAATACTGTGTCAAATACATTAATTTCCATTTTAAATGTCTATTTTCTATTCTATTAAATATTGTGAAATATATATTTCATGTGTGACAATAAATGCTTTTGGTTAGAGTAAAAAAATTAATAAAATACTATCTAAACAACTGTGAATGTTTGAAACGACTGTGTCTCATTCCAGCAGCCACTAGATGGCAAAAATGCTGCATTTCCTTCATCCCAGTCTGAGAACCGTAAGAATTGACCAATATAGGACATCAAATCCATGACCTACAGTTGAGGTCAAGTTTACATCCCCCTTTCAGAATCTGCAAAATGTTAATTATTTTACCAAAATAAGATGGATTACACAAAATGAATGTTTTTGTTTATTTAGTTCTGACCTGAATAAGATATTTCACATAAAAGATGTTTACATATAGTCCACAAGAGAAAATAATAGTTGAATTTATGAAAATGACCCCATTCAAAGGTTTACATATGATTGATTCTTAATACCGTGTTGTTTCCTGAATGATCCACAGCTGTTTTTGTTTAGTGATAGTTGTTCATGAGTCCCTTGTTTGAACAAATCCTGAACAGTTAAACTGCCCGCTGTTCTTGAGTAAAATCCTTTAGGTCAAACAAATTCTTTGGTTTTT